>JAULBP010112324.1:0-18077 GCA_032355345.1 Lepetodrilus pustulosus | reverse complement strand
ACATTATATAGAAAAATAATAAAAATATTAAAAAATTATGATTAAATACGTGCAAGTATGAAGTTGCCCCTTTAAGCCTACTTGCTATGGTCTACTGCCAATGAATGAATTCAACCGACAATGGAATTCAATCACAAATAATGAAGTGGTGTGACAATGAAGTTCACTGGTAAAGAAATCAGCTAACATACGTCAAAGACCTCTAGTGAGTGAGTGAATATGGAGTTTAACGTCGCTGCGGGAATCGTTCACCCATTTGCGACGATAAGACTCTAAGATTCAACCCAGTGGTTAATACTATGTTTACACAGAACAAAACAAAACAAGAAAAGAAAAAAAAAACTTTATTAATTCAGTGCGAGAAGCTCTGTATTTGAGATACAAATACATTACAAATATAACATGGTAATCGCGGACAGTGATTTGCTAGGAAGTTCTTCGTTTCATAGAGTTCATGCCAATAGAAGGTTACAGAACTCTTTTTTTTCTTCTGCTGAATTATTATTATTGGGTCAAAATAATACGTCAATGCTTGAGCTGACAAATGCCTTTGTTTTCCTTTCTTTGTAATTTAATACCATGCATTCGTGTCTACAGATGTACGCGAAACATGCATACAACATAGGCAGTCATCAATCAAAGCCCGATGACATCTCCATGGAGTGTAGGTTTCGTGATGAATTAAAGCGCTGTCACAAACAAATGGATATTGTCAATAATCTAGTAATCAGGCAAGGAACCTTGGCGATAGTAGACCAAACAGGAACGTGGCAATGATTAACAAGCTTGTAATCATAGTATGTTTACATATAAGTATTGGATACATATTAACATACAAAACACAATCATACATGTGTATTCATATTAATAAAAGTTCGATTTCACCATGATGGCGAACAATTCCAGTGGCAACCAATCCTGTTAAGCAAGCATAATAATCGCGAGCATTGTGTGTCGATGTATTCCCTCCAATGATTATAACAAATAGAACAATTTCCTCATGCTTTGGCACAGATTATGTACATGCTGATTAGTTTGGATACCAAGTGTCTGTAGACGAACCCAGATCAATGTTCTCACTATAGCCTATTCACTAAACCTGCTCATGAAACATCTTTCTGATATTGCAGACGGCCGATCTATTGATGAGCATATATTTAATAATATTCCGCGTTTGGTGTATTTGCCATTGGATTTGCTGAAGGTCACTGAATTCGATATATCTTTACAGTGTAGACCTACATCAAATTTCCCTAGGGATACTAAACTTCTAGTATTATTATTATTAAACGGTCCCTATGGAAAACAACTATACTAATGTGACGGACATTTACAACTATGACTAGTCATAGTCTAGACCTAGATAATCGGTATCACTCTAAGTAAGGCTATACACCCAACTTCGTCAGGTGTAACCCATGGTATTCTATATTACCCTGCTATGAAGTACTAATTACCACCGGACTAGCATCCCGTGCTAACGTGGTTAAACAGTAAAACACGATGTCCTAACTTGTTCTTTACATATTTATATTTAGCGTTTTATGGTAACCATTACGTTGAAGTAGAATGTCCATTATATGGCTTTATAGTTTGTTTGCATGAATGAATACATATTAGACTATATCTTTCTTGAAAAAAATGCTTAGTTAATTGGAAAGTCGATTGTATATTTGAGCCTGCTGATATTATTCGGGGCCCATTTGCATGATGATGTTGTGACGCTACGATAGTTAAAATGCCAATTGAAAAGCTTTCTACAATTTGAAGTAGGTTACACGAAGCTCTTGTAGGCTATGGTAATAAGCCAGCGCTACATATAATTATTGTATCGGCGGTTGTAAGTCCTTATGTAACTATTGTAGCCTACAAGAGCTTCATGCAACCAGACCTTTGTCTTTTCCCATTGAAAACGATCTGACGGCCACGGGAGTCGGACCTCCCTTTACGTGTACGGCATTATTACGACTCCATAGCGCTGTGATCGTTCCATGCAACTGAATGCTAGCTGTATTAATAGTTAACACACATACATGTATTAACACGGACTAGCAATCTCAGTCGTGCTCTCCCTACTTCACTGATGACACCTGATATTCCTAACTATCCTTTCATCTCCTGTGTAATCTCCCAGCATTACATATCGATCTCGTTGCATTCCATCTATCAGTTGTTCATCAGTTTAATCCTTTGCGACTCACACTGTTTCCAGTCGAATGGGTTAGTGCTTTATGAACTGGCATGAGACACGTTAACCGGAAGGTACACTATAAGCGGAGGATGAACCGACGAGCACCTCGGAGTTGGGAACAAAGCTTAAACTAAATCTGCTGGGATATGTAATGGACAGGGCAAGCCATCTTCATGAAACTCGAACTATTTCAGCTTCGCCCAGTCTAATACCTGGGTATCGTTTCATGAAGCTCTTTCATCTACCAAGATACCATAACACGCCCGCCGCGATCGTTTATATTTTATTGGGTAATGCTGAGAGTACTGTGGTCTCGGAGGATATCGTATGCGTAACGAAACCGTTACCCAGCCTTCGTAGAGAAACATTTAATAATCCTGAAAGAGTTAAATGTTCCTCTAGGAAGGCTTGACGACGTCGTTACGTATACGATAGCTTCGGGAACCTGGTCCCAGAACGCTTGCAGCTACAATAGAGTGTAAGTCAAAGTTTTAGGGATGCACTACAAAAAAGTAAATCTGGTTACACGAACCACCTTTATCGCTACAGTAGTTTTCGCAAAACATTTTCTGGAGTATTGCAACGGTAAAGGTATTTCATGCAATGGACTTAGACTTGTAGTGGGTCCTTAAAATGTGTCTTACGATCAATCATAGCTACCAATGTTCTGAGCATGAGTGTGATAAGTATATCGTGCGCTGTGACAAAGAACCCCTGACACCTCCTATAGGGGGACGTGTTTGTGAGAGTTCTTCGGGCAACAGATGGATGCATATCAACCTGCTAGTCATCATCTAAGCAATTTTTCCCAATGTCTTCTTCCATCCGCCGCTGCATAGGTTATTAGCCTTGGAAAGTCAGTGCAATTTACCTCCACGAGTTTCCATACTATAGGTCGTAATTAATACTACTGTAACATGAAAAGAAAGAGCTATCACTGAGTCCGGGGCTGCATTCGATTCACAACTCGATCAACCTTAGGGTGACACGCATATAATACTTTGTTTTTCATCCGAGAGAGGTTAGGAAATGTCAGAAACTCCCGACTCCGGCTGGGCAATATCTCAAATACAAATTTGTTTAGAGAAATCGTACCATATGACCTTTTTTTTGGTACGAATTCTATATCGAGTACAATCCAGACTAAACATCATGTCCGTATATACCTTTACCCCTGGAGAGTATGGGACTTAGCTCTAATCTTTATACACACACCTTTGTGTCAGCTCCGTTAATTGGATAAACTACTCATAAATACGCAACTAAGAGCACGCGTTAAGAACAGGCGAAACAGAAACAAGGGCAAGACTACGATAGCATTTCTAACGTGAATTATAGCAAAGAAATACATACCATTAGCATTACTTATTCATCTACTGAAAAAAAAATACGCTTGATAACTTGATTACGATCGAGATAAAATACCTTCGAGAATAATGTATATAGTTTTCGTAACAAACGAAAAAGATCGTAAGAACGTTTAGAGAACAGTCTCCCATGCACTGAAATTACGAAGCATTTTCTAGTTCATACTGAACTCAAAATCTTTGTTCACAAATCCACATATAATATTTAATCTTACGTACGAACGGTTTCGTAACCTCTGGGCCGGGGCTATGTTGCACAGAACTATCGTACGTAGCCCTACGAGAGTCGTAAATACACACACACGTATAACAGTTACGACTATCGTAGCGCTTCGATCGTTCTGCAAGTCGGGCACCAGGGTGAGATAAAACATTGTATAGGTGAAATGAGGGACTGCTCGTAGTCTTTACATGCAATATATTCTGCCTTTATTCTAATGTAAAACATTAACATGCACATGGTACTACACGTTCTACCAACATCGGTAACACCCCAACACAGGTTCCCGCTATTTACCGTATTAGACGGTGTATAGCGAGGTGCCGCTACCAGTGGAGAATACTGGGTTTGTACAAAGTAGCTGTTAAGCAACATTACAGTGTTTGCTTAGTTGTGTCATTGGTATTCTGTCAGCAACATCTTTGTTCATTTTGAATTCCAATTACTCTTTCCAAATTGACTAACAAGTTTACACACTCGACACCATACCCAGGGACGCTCTTTATTGATGTCGACCTCATAGTATCCAAACTATAAAGACCCCCACCTATTTAATTACAATTCATCCATTATCATACAGAGTGAAATGTAATAAAGATTCCAGACTGTAAAGCACGATCGTAAATGATTAAAATGGCGATCTGAAGATTTCTTTACACATATAATCTTCATAACAAGTATTCACCGATGTTCAAAGAGATATGCCTTGCAGGTACCCTCTGGCTAGTTCTACACGATGTTCATTTCTGTCTGAGGATAACCTTGATCTTTCAGAAGTAACAGGCTATACAGAATATTGGACCTACTATTAAAAAGCTCATGGGAAAATCCAATTATTGAAGTTTGTTCCGCTTGAAATGCGACCATCTTAATGCTTCTGGTACGTCATTAGGATTACGACAAGTATCGTGTATGATGGGTACAGCCTATGGGGACAATCTTGTATCTCTGGAAATAATAACATACTTTATGACTAATGGGTGCTCGCTGACCAAATTAGAGACAATCTTACCGCGATTCCCTTACCCTCTTATTAACGTCTGACACAGTAACATGATAATTAGATACGTTCAAATCCATATATCCAACACATAGGATTGCATCAACATATCATCATATTATTTAGTATGTGGTTCTCAATGCAACGCACTTTGGCTGTATATATGGTCAACAAATCGATGTTTTTGGGGATGGATATTGATGTCTGCAATCTCCAGTCCGTTTTTCAAACGTGATTGAACGTTTAACTTGGCTCTGACGATGCGATATATTGTGCATACATGGCTTTCATGTAATATCGGAAGTAGGTAGTTATGTTCTGGGTGAACGTAGTTCAAAACAGTGACCTATCAAGAATCGATCGTTTCCAATCAAAGTCAACATATCTTTCACTAAAAATATAGCTTTCAGAGAATTCATGTGAAGCATTGCATGGATGTTTCAGAAGGCGTATCGCAGGATTAACGCGCTACTTCCTGTTGTGATAGTAACAACGCTATCATCTTGAATTGAGTCTCAGATATATGTAGATTACATTTTTACATAAGTAGAACTCGCTATTGAATTAGACGTCAGAAAAGGAATGAACCATGAATAATGTTTCCAAACTTAAACTTGGATCCTATGAAGGGATCCTAAAGCCTGGGATTTATTCAAACGTGTTTGGACCCATGGACCCATGGACCCGTTAAATATAATAAATACATGTTATTACTGCGATATAGAAATGATAGATGTAATACAAGCTAATCAGGTATTCTATATGCAGTGTGACGTCAGCTGTGGTACGTTTAATAAATCAAACGTGATTTCCTTTTATTTAGGATGGAAGATTGCTTTCCATTTTTTTGGGGCCTTTCATTTTTTATGGCAGAAATAGATGCATTGAACTGGGTTGTTTATAATTATAGCATAATTATTGATTGAATATGCTCTACAATAATTAAAAAAGTAAAAGTAGGCCCTATATATCCAGTGTACAAAAGTATCATATAATAGTATATTAATTACAATAATTTACGGAATAGAAGACAAGACTTACGAATGTTTGTTCCTTTATTCTGAATATTATCGTAATAATATATGTATTTAAAAAAAAAAAATTGACAGTTCTTTACCCCTCGGAGAAATTGCGAATCCAAACTGAATTTAATTTCCGGCTTAACATAGTAGAGATTTACTTTTGGGTTCCAACATGGTAATATTCTGAAATTAGTTGACTCGCATTGTTTTTGTTCGACTTTATTATTTCTTGAAGTATGTTTACTCATAGGATTTCTTTGCATTAACCTCTCGGCTGTAATTGGCAAGGCTGCGTATCTGCGTATCTGCGTATCTGCGTATCTATTTCTTATACCCCGACCCCGTCCTTCTACTGACATTTCAGATTTCAGTACAAGGCCATTTTCTTTGGGATCATCGAAAACTAATTGAAATGAAATGGAATTTGGAAAATACCTGTTCATGGAAAACAGTGTTTTATTACGTTTAATCCTGAAAAGTCCGAATCAATTACCATACTCGAATAATTAAAGCAGGAAAATGCCGATACCAAGACTATTTATGTAGTTGAAACCGTAATATCAGCTAAGACGCACTTAATACCAAAGAAAACAATCCTCATTGATTAGCAGCATTTGTACTTTTAAGAAATATTGAGGTAGTTGTCCTTTAAGAAAGCTTGAACATTATCAATATGAAAAACGAATAAACCATTAAAATGTTTCAATCGAATAATTCCATGATGTTGGATTATGCTTTCAGAAAAATAAAAATAAAAAATAGATTTTTTCGGTAAAGAGCATTTGCTTAATATCCAATGTAGCTTGAAACTGGGCAAGAACGTTTCATGACAACTAGAGCACATAATAGTGATGACAGATAATAAACAAACAGACCTCGCTCTGATTGGATACAGCTTAATGACTCTGTCAAACCCTGACGAATGCATTAGATATTTCCCCGTCGGATTGCAATGGAAAAGTGGCACATTAAATGATCGGTGGATCGCCTTAGGATGTATATTGGACCTATTAATACGTTTTAATTGGGATCTCACGTGTTTGTCGTTACGTTTGGACAACGGCCAGCTAGTTATCTGTCTAACCAAAGGGGGATGTCAATAAACGTGCACCCTATTGCCAATCGTCTTGCTATCAATTCTAATACTTACTGACTTCAAACGTTCGTACTTCATAGTAGGATGGTTGAAGTAGCCCAATCTCTATAGATCACTCTGACATTAATGGTTGATACATACATACCAATGGTGTTTCGCTTTAACTAGCCACCTGCGCCGAATGCATTCTGACGGTGTACATTGTCATTTATTTATTAAGAACTTGTATCCAGAAAGAAGACATACTCGCTATGTAATTTATTTTAAATGGAACGTTCGAATAAATATATATGTGCGTAATTTGTGAGCAAACTATAAAAATAAAAATATGTGCAACCATGCACAAACCATCTTTCCAATGTGTAAGCGGAAAGTGAACCTTTCTTTGTTGCATCTATCATTCTCTTAGTATAGTAATACTAGTACTCAAAAGCTGCGATAAAGTTTTCGATATTTAATGTTTTATCAGGTTTAATTCAACAGGTTTAATTAAAGTATAGATTTCCTAACGCATACAGTCACATCGAGGATACATTATACGAAACGATTATTCATACTTAGCTAAGTAACAATATCTACCTATGAAGGATAGACTAAGTTCCGTTACTTGTCAACACAAACTAATCCACCCCAGACAAAAGTATTCATAGATTGTCACGTAAATGTCGAATTGTCAAACGTTAAAGACGTATAATAATGTCGATGTTATCCTGACAGAATGACCCCATTTTAATGGCCTCCTAGGACGAATACTCATTTTCCGCAGTGGATTTCTGTCGGTTAGATACGACAATCCACAGAACCAAGGGATTTCAACGATTGTAGAGCAAACAGTAAAGTACATGGAAGTTGGAGAATAAATCTGTTATAACACGTTATCTGTCAGAACGCGGTACATTCCGTGATGACCCCCACTGGCATTTGTCATTAACCAACTACAATCTAACAGAAAATACATAACTAAAACAAATTACCTTAATACACTACTCTACAACACGTTCTTTAGTCTGAACAAAGTTGGATTGCAATTAATGTAATTTCCTATGACAAATCAACCATATCTCAGTAAGTCTAGGTATAATGATGTGAATACATAACCAGCTGATGGCGAGTTGCATGGGCACTGAAGAAACGGTGATATGAAATTAGTGCAAGCAAAATAATATTTATATGTATTTTTAATGTTATATAACTTCTCTCTACATAACATGATATGGACAACACATCTTTTTAATATGAAAGGAAATCTGCAAAATGTATATATGACGCTGTAACTCCAATGATTACAGTTCTATAACAACATGTATTTATCGCAAACCGCCATTTTATTAAGAATCCCGGATTATGAGACACTGGGAGGGAATACACGCATAAAACTGACGCAATTTTCAGAATGATGCTCACCATTATCAGAGAACCATGTGAATACTAAAACCAAAGTTGTATTTGCCGGTTGTATCAAAACATGAACAAGAACCCTGTTAATGACATTTGACCTATACAAAGAAGATCTTGCCGCTTTCATCTTTCAAAAGTAGTCTTCATGACAAGCCAAGTCATTTATAGCTATACCCATGAGAGTGAAGACATCGCGGATCTACACGACATTAATGTCTGTGGAACTAATCCTTGTCTGAAAATGTTCCCAGCACCATGAGGAAATAGAAATTTGTGTTTGTCTTGCGCTAAGGATGGTTCTGGTATATACACATCACGTACGTACGCCTGTTGAGGCGGATCTGGTGGAAATAAAAGTGGTTAGCGAGACGAGACCGAGGCACCTTCCATGAAGCTCGTATATCAACTGGGAGCCCAACAACACGATACAGAGACATGAGAGCCCTGTGGTCTCGTTGTGGATAAGAGAGCTTAAAAAATGCTTCCACATACTACTTTCATGAACATGTTAGCTATATACTCCGGGGGCCATGTTCCAGTAGCTATCTTATACGTAACGACATCGTTAAACCTTCATGGAGGCAGATTTTTATGATCCTGAAAGAATCACATTTTCCTTCGAGAAGGCTTAACGGCTTCTAATGTATATGATAGTTTCCGGTATGTTTCCCAAGTACATTACAGCTACGCTGACGTGAGATGCATCTAATGTGACAGGGGCTACCCAGTTTAAAGAGAACACACTTCCGGATCAGCTTCGTGTATAGTTATCGCGGGCCAGCCACTTGGCATACTTATTAATAATCCTGGTGTCTTTTGTAACTCCCACATCTTCTGTGAAATGGACATATCCAGATGACTTATGCGAGAGAATTCACTTTGCGTCTAAAATAAAATAAAAAAAGTGAAACCCTTTTTTAAATAGTGAAATAAAAGGTAAAAAGTATATAACATCATGGAAATAAAAACGATGTTTTTCTTTAAAATGTGAAATATGTGATTTGCTCACTTTAATAGTAAAAATATGAATTTAAAATACAATAGCACGATGATCCAATTATATAGAAATTAACTTTAACGTTTTCTGCTAACAGTGTATAAAACATGCATATATATTATTTCTACTAAGTTACACGAGTAAATTATATTACGTAGTTTGGCAATACTGTTATGGACAATTAACACATACACATATTTCCTCTCTCAAAATATATCATATATCACAGTTGTACTATATCTTTAATTTCCTAATAAAGTTATATAATTTGCACTGCGTCAGTGAAACTTAATTCTTCGTTACAGAGTAAGTACTCATACAATTAGCATGCTATGCTATATAGCAGCATTCGATAGTGAATAGCTATCCACATGCTCTGAAGTGTAGGTTCAGCGCCGCCTTGAACGTACCAGTTCTAACGGATGACGAATCTGGGCATCGAGTATAAGTGATCTAATGACCATCGAGCGCCGTGTCTCTGATCCCTGATTAACGCGTCCCCACCGTAATTAGACTAACAGTACACACACAGTATCACTACACGTCGGATTTAATCAACACTTCCTCCGCGTAACCCACTTTTGGTAGCTGTTCCAGGTTGAAGCGCTGTGGATTCGAGTCGGATATGAGAGCCTCTCTGTCACAGATACTCCGAATTCGGTCATACCCAGACTTTACCAAGCCGCGGGTACGTTGTCTAAAGTTACTGGAAAACACCATGTAGACAACAGACTTTAGAGCAAAATTCAAAAGATAAAACTCATGAAATATCGAATTCCATATCAAGAGCTCCCTATTGCGCAACGAGCTGAAGGAAATGGTACATCTTGTCGTCATTACTGGAAGGTTGCACAAAACTGTCGTAATGATGATCGGGAAAGTGATGCCCGTGACACGCATTGACGCCTGCTGTTCAGTGCTTTCACTTCCGGTCTGCCTGGGCCAGTGGTCAACTGCAGCGGATATCCTGTAATATTCACATCCTCGAATTACGATCAACGAAGTAAGAATACTCAAGGTTGCGTATGGCAATAACGCAACCACGAATGTATCGATTTTGCTCAAATTTTCAAAATGCACGCGAAGCTCATTCCAGCGAATACACTGCAGCATGTTGTAGAAGGTGTCTGGCCCTAGAAAATATCCAATGTACGAATAACACGCAACCGCGAACACCGCCAGTAGCGACATGACAAGTTTTGCCCGAAATGGAGAACACATCGACGTCTTTTTCAGAGGCCAGTACACGCCGACGAACTTGTCGACCACCATGGCGGTGAGATACCAAATGGACAGAAACGTGAAGACGTAGTTAAGAAACGTGATGACCTGACACAGTCCTGCCTGAACGATGATGGGAACTCTGTGGTAGATATACAGCGGGTTGAAGATGAACGTACACAGAAATCCGGTGTCCGTTATAGCCACCCCGGCCAGATACTGCATCGACGATATCTTCCGTATTTGCGTTCTAGAAAACACAAGATAGGCTAGAATATTCCCAAGTGTCCCAATGATAACTAACACTGGATATCCATAAATATGGTACAAATCAATCGGTTGACGATGGAAGACATTCGTGTGATTTGTGTAGTAACTATAGTTATTCCTTGTCAAGAATGCGTCCATGGTTTTCACTGTAGAAGACGACATCGTAGCTGACCATCCGTTTACGCTGTTACCCCGCCTTCATTGGCTCTACCCTGTAAACAGAGACAGATAGGTAATATCAATCAACTGACATGGAAACCTAGCGTGGAGTTAACTGTAGTACCCTGAACCATGCACAACGCCAACGTAGTTATATATATTCCATGTTAACAGAGGATCATTCTTAATCGAAGCCATTAGACCTACTTATCGAGCCAGTTTTCGCATTGCCGTAAACACCATGCTTTAAAACCGCTGAGTCATTATAGACTTATTGACATGCAACGGTCACGCGCATTGTGTCTGTTACTTAGACCCGTAAAGACAATGTCCATAACGCGAGTGGAGAATAAATTGACGGATTCTTCCCTGGAGCAATCGGTCCTCAATAACTGTGTCTGTTCCGGAAACGCTCTCCGGAGGTACACTGTAACTTCATTAAGAGTAGTGCCTCACATACATAACCAATTCCAGTTCGCTTCCAGATTACAGGAGGACTATCTCAGTTACTGGATTAACACAGTGCACAGATAACATTAACACAATAAAACGATTGAATCACAATAATGACTAATTGTTGGACATTAACGCCGTCGGAGCGACGAGTAAATATTCATTGATAGCCTTTCTCCAAGCCATTAAATACAGAGTGCCAGTGTTCAATAGTAGTGTGGTGTCAGATTGGTGGGTGGCTATATGGCTAGAGGTTGACTGCGTGTAGATGTAGGTGTTCTCTAGACATACATCAACTAAAAGAGACATTTTCGTCCCGAGATAAAAATGAATAATACTGTTTCTTGTTTGGCATCTTGATAAATACATTCACTAAGCACATCGAACGTCAGTTGGGTTGACGTTAGTGTCCTGATATCCCAGACATAAGCTAATGTATTTTTAATGTGGATCTTCGAAATTTGTTCAATAATTATGACTGCAATAGTATGTATATGTATGAATATTGTTTTCACAGTACTATATATGAACGATTCTAATGATGGAAATTCCAATGAGATATATATATTTAATAAAAAAAAACCTCCAACATTTATATTAATTACAAGCAAAACAGACGATCCAAGTTTTTCAATTTGTGCCTTGATATGAATGCATTATGACAATATCGATAAGACATACATACATCTGATATTTGTTTGTGTGTGTCTACATAAATATACCCACCATCATCCAGACCCTTAGATTGCACATTGTAAAGCAACTCTGACAGAACCGTGTCCGACCGTACTATTACCGCGACTTACGTCTAATATAGACGCATTTTCTCTCAGCATGCGTTGAACACGTTTCTCAAGAAGAGAAACTATATTGTGTCCCCGGACGGTTTCCTGTCCACGACCCTACGGCCCAAATTATCGAACGCGGCTTAGTGTAGACCTAGTTGATGGAAACCCAGACTCTTGATAACGCATCACTGCTACTTCGCCACTTATTTGATTTCCGACAGACATACAATGAATTACTACACAAACTAATGTTACGAAATAGGCATTGTAGTACAGTTGCTAAACATCAAAGACTGGGCCGTATTTTAAATGTGCCTGGGATGTTATGATTATCGGACGTTAAATAAACTGTTTAGGCCCTACATTGTAAATATAATCACTGTACAGCACACATTCTGTAAACACTAGGTCTGTGTAGTGTAACACACACATCTCTCTCTCTCTCTCCCCCTCTTTCTCTCTCTCGCTCTATTTCTCTCTCTCTCTCTCTCTCTCTCTCTTTCTCTCTCTCTCTCTCTCTCTCCCTGCCTCAATCACTTTCCCTCACCCTCTCTCTATCCCTTTACCTCTCTCTTCCCCCTCGCTCACTTTCTCTCATTCCCATCTCTCTCTTTTTCTGCCTCCCATCTCTCGCTCTCTCTCCTGGCGCTCACCCACTCTCCTCTCACTATTCCTTTCTCTTTTTTTTTATCTCGTTCGAAACAGTTTCCATGTGGTACCGGTGGCATAATTATGCAATCTGTGTTACAATCTGGCATCCTGCCAAGTGCAGCTTTACGTAACCTGAACAAGTAGTAGCAACATCTAAATATGCCGTACAGTTATTTACTTATCATTGCGAAACCCACAGTAGTTTACACATCTAGTTCTATACCGGTATCAATGTCAAGGATATCCTTGTGAGGCTGTTGTGATTAAAAAGTAAAATACGAAAGGTATCACACCTTACGGAAATTAAAGATCAATACGGTATATGGGCTATCAATAATCCAATACCATTCGCAGAAGAAAGTGTCAAGATTCGTCCCCAAAGAGAATGAATGTCAACACGAATTACAGTTGGATACTTCAGGCTTAAACCGATATTAGGATATGATGAACACAAACATTACACCACTTGCACTTCAGCTTATCACTGCTACAGAATGTGAAAGCTTTGCCAACATTGATAAATAGATCATGGAGTATGAATATGAACTTATTTCAAGAGTTACAGATATGCGTAATCAAATGTGAAGCTCCTAACTCCGTTGTAAGCTGTAGAAACCAGGAAAGAAGAAGACGTCAAGTTATCGTTTCACGAAGCTCTTGTACCCACAACACACCACTCGTTCTCGAATCTCTAGCTTGTTGATCCCCACAAGAGCGCTGTATGTTCTCTTACTGGGATACAGGCACTTCATTAAACGACGCCCTGAACGGTATAACGAATCTAATCACATTCAGACATCCCCTAGACGGTAGCATTATGCGTATACACAGCGACTTTATTTGCCATATATTCCAGGACAATTGCCATAGGTCCTGTTAGCGACATAGAGCGACATTACCCCCACATTACTCCACAAGGCAAATGGATTCTAGATCCGATATCTTACCTCGAGTGCTCATACAGCTCTATTGCACTAA
This sequence comes from Lepetodrilus pustulosus, assembly GCA_032355345.1. Classification (NCBI taxonomy): domain Eukaryota; kingdom Metazoa; phylum Mollusca; class Gastropoda; order Lepetellida; family Lepetodrilidae; genus Lepetodrilus; species Lepetodrilus pustulosus. The sequence continues at coordinate 4,266 of JAULBP010112324.1, read as the reverse complement.
GCTGAAAATGAGTATTGTTCCCAGTTGATCCATGAGCGTTGACGAGACTTATTTAGGAATAATTACCAGATCCACCATGCACTTATTGTGATATATTGCTACTGAAAGTCGTACATTGAATATGTTCTGAAGGAAATTAACTGTCGGAAGACATATGGACACTTACTTGTTTAAAGTTCATGAGCATCCATCTGTCAACAGCTTTACTTACGATTTGCAATGTGTATCTACATAAATAATATACCGTTACATGGTATATTTGATTGGGGGGCCATATATGAGGTTTAATGTACATTACATATTTCATTAGATAAAACTATTAATACAAACATGTATTTATCAAACTAACCTGGACGTAATGCGACGACTCGCAGGAATATCTACATGATGACTTTGGCATAAGTTCACTTCAGACACTAACAAGTCTTCTTTTCATTCTGAAGAATGTTCGGAGGTAAGATGATTCCTTAAAATGTTCTTCAAATTGTTTTCTATATGTTTGCTGTGGTATTACAGCTGCATGCTTCTACAAGCGAGATTTCATATACGACTAAGTATGGCTTCTTTGATAAAGCGTATTATATATCGGACATACGAGTAGCAATATAATTACCGAACATTCATTACTGTCAAATTAGCAAACTGTTGCATCATCCTCACCGATTCTTACTTGTCTCACATGTAGAATAAATAATAAATTCTCATATTGGATACAAAAAACACCACACATCACGAACATGTAAGGGCTTTAGGCAATTGTAGTATGAAATCATTAGGAAATCGGACATTATATTATCTAGTATTTTACGCCAATAGATTATGGAACTGGTTTTGCTTAAAACTTTACATTTTACACGTGAATAACATTGGAACCCGTTAACATATTTGACACGTATTATTCAATAGTTAAAATTATCCAATATTTCATAAGGAAGTGCCTCTCAAAATAGGTTACTAATGTGTCAACATATATATAAATGCTTCGACATATTGATACATGTATACTAGAGTTATGTATCCATAAACAGAACAAACATGTCAACATACAAAACACACATAACAAAAGTATAGACATATATAACTAATGTGTCGACATACAGAACTCAAATACGAAACTGTAAGAACTAATGTGTCGACGCGGACCCAACCTTGATCTAAAAGGGTAAACTCCTATATCGAATCGTAATGATCCATCCGCATGCCCCACTAGCAGACTACTTTGTAGAGCTTACAGAAAATCTGCAAATGGGGTTCTTTGACTATGTTCAAAGTAAACATGTTGCTGTGGTATTTCCGAATCAATAATTAACTACTCTGCTCCGACATTTAATCTATATCATAATCAATTTGCTGTCAAACGTCTGCAGAGAACCATTCAGTTAAATGCATAGAACGGAAGTTTATTCAGGAGGAGCTGATTTTATGATCCAGTCACATGTTAACATTGGGACGTGTCCTGTCTACAGCACTGGAGACTCGCTTCAAAGCCCACATTGATGTGTATACACGGAACTTCCGTTATGTCTGGGACAACTCTCCCGACATGTCACGATTATTACTTTCGTGAATATCTATCATAGAATACAGTCGACAATGCTAGTTCATCAGTATCAGCAATGGTTGTAGTACCAGTGTCTCACACAATACGTAGAAGTATTCGATGTCATCTATTTCATTCACATCAAGGGATATCCCTGAAAGTGCTATATAAATCAATGCAACATACCAGTAAACCGATACCAAAATACGTAGGCTAAACATTATGTCCTGTTATATTACTTTCAATCAAGCAACCAGACAACGGTGTATTGCGAAAGGCAATTGAAGATTCTATACAACTGCAGCAGTTGAACAAATACTTACGTGTAGTGTTCCTATACATCGAGAAAATGATGGTGAGGTTTCCCTAGGTGGCTTATATATAGAATATTCTCTTAGGCCAGAAGATACTAGGCTGCTCCTGTCTAAATACCAATTAATGAACTGATTTTGTAGCTTTAGGCTCTGGATAAGCAGGAGCTTGCCCTAGAACTGATGACACAGGTCAAAGTATGAATGACACAAACCGAAACAGTTAGATGGGCAGATGGCACCATGAAGATAATTTCCTTTTCATTGTATAAATCTAAAGCATATCAAATTGATCCTCTGTTTGGGTAATTGAACTGAATACATTAGATGCATGGCATATCATAATCAACCCTGTTAGCATGAACATTCTATTTGGTTGCATTGAAAATGAAATACTAAATAATACCTTTCTGAAATGTCAACTCTTGTTACTGTGAGATTATTTGAGGCTATAACACATAGCGAGAATATAGAGGTCATAATACATATCGAAACTATGGATGTTATAATAAATTTACAGTACTGTAAATCAACTGTTAGTTGTAATAGTTTTCTAAATTTGTAATATTCGTCCGGAATTTTAATTAAAACCTTCCGTGAATAATAAAGACTCCTGAACATTTTGACATGAAGTGAAATACAAATTGCCTTGAATTACATATATTAATTAAAACTGGTCAGCTTTGTATTCAAAATTACAACCTGAATTGCAATGACATCCTATTGCTTTGTCGAAGGATGACAACATTTCAATGTTCATCTCGTTTCAAATTTCATTATCTGAAACTCGAGTAACTGAATGTACACACTATTTTGTTTGAGAACCTGCGTATCACAGTGGTAATTACTGGCCAGATGTGTCAAAATCACAGATGAATACGCTGATTGCTTGACTGCAAAGAACGTTTGTCAAACTCGGAAGGTTGTGGGACGTAGCTTAATTTCATCAAAGTAGTTTGTCAAATATTAAGTTTGAGGAAATTGTTGATCAATACTATTAAAATGTATTTGTTAAATTTGACAGTGTAGACGAGCCTTTATGAATGATGGATCTATACAACAGCTCAAAGTCTATGGACATTTCAACGAGGGACGAATGTGCAACGTGGGTTGTCGATCAAAATAGCCTATGATCAAGTAATATTGGGTATAGTGATTACATCTTATAATCATAAGCTTCTGTCTGTTATTTCTTTTATACTGCTTTTAACTTCAATATTTATAATTATAAATATACTTAACAGTATACTTAGTGGATTGAAAGGATACACATGTTTACGAGTTAATGTTCTCCCACATTTGATAATGGTATATAGCTATACATGTGTACGCGTGTGTGTGTGCGTGCGTGCGTGTGCGTGTGTGTGTATACGCGCGCGAATTCCTGCTCGCGTGCATATTTGCTCTAAGACTTATAAAGATCCTGTTCTACAATTCTACATCAGAAGATGTCATCTCATCATTACTGTCTGATAACCAGGTCAGTTTCCTCATAGCTACTAATATATTCCAGAAGAGATCTTAAAGGGTTTTCTGTTTGCCGCTGGTCTTAAATCATGCACGATATCTAACATTATACACTGTGTACAATCAGTGATATTTTGAAAATAATTAAGAAGAAAATCCAAGTATTTCATGACTTACATGTACTAATAGGTTACCGTTATGTCTCATCCAAGATATTCCGATTCCATACTATGATGCCTGCTATTAATGAAAACAGATTATGGAAATAGATTCTATTAAATATAAATGACAGCCGCACATTATCATGGTTCTTCATTTGGAAAGAAATAATAACTGCTTTCGTTTGCAGAGATAAACAAACCATTATACACTAGATATGGACATGGAAATAAAGCAACATTGCTTTTAGAAACCTTTTCGGAATGGCAAAAGTATTTGTAGACGTTACTGAATATTGTCATATATAATATATCGCACCGTTATCTTACCACTGATTGTATAAAACCATACAACCAGAGACACCGACGATCGTCTTGGACGATAGTGAAGCTAAATATATGAAGTACACTCCCTCAAAATAGCATGTACATGTACATGTTAACATATATAACTTCAAAAACATGTTCACAGTTTTACAGTAAAAGAACTCTTGTCTGGGAAGGACACATGTTTTGAAATGCATTTCTATGTAGAGTTGTTTCCCTTATTCAACCATGTCAATCTGACTGCTCTTGAGATCTCCCGTTTATTCAGTAAGCATAGTTTGTTTCACCGGAAATTACCGATTTAATGGTACGTCTCCGAATTCAATTAAATATGAAAATGTTAATGTCAGAAGGATATTAGGAACAGTAGTGAGTACAGCAGCGTCTACTTAAAGGCATACAATCACGGTTGATTGACCTAGATAATGACCAAACGAATTTCAGTCTGAGACTATTTACGTTT
>JAULBP010112214.1:0-18091 GCA_032355345.1 Lepetodrilus pustulosus | reverse complement strand
TATATATATATATATATATATATATATATATATATATATATCTCACACTCACTCACACACACACACACACACACACACACACACACACACATGAAAATAGTCATAATCATAATCAATAAATAATTAAATTGCATTAATATGTTTTTCTTAATTTTGCAATATACATGTAGATCGTATCGCATAATTATGTCCACAAAAATACATCAAGACTTGATGCTTTTCAGCGTAGCGCTGGACGTCGAGGGAGAAGGGGGCGGTCAGTGACGTCGACGCGGAGAGCCGTGGAACGCAGTCAAGAAGAAGCTGGCACGCGCGCGGGCTGGTCACTGTGTGCACCTGCCGAATAACTCCATCCCCTGCTCGTCTTAAATCAGAGAAATCATAGGCATACCTCGGCCGTACCTGCCTTTGTAACGGACGGCCCGCTAACGTCTGGGTATCCGCAGTGCGCTGAGGCTGGCTTTAGGTATACGTGCACGGGGCGCGAGAGAAAACGTGTAGACACCGCGCACCAGGCTCCGCTTTTAACCAACGGTGCATTCCACTCGAGAATGACAAAATTACTCCCTTCCCCCACTCCACTCTTCTCCACCGTTGAAGCCGCACACTCGTGGACAAACTGAGATAACAATTCATATACTCCGTGCAATAATTTCCGACTAAATCCTCCTCGTTAGGGCAGTCAGTGGAGTAAGTGGGGGCAACTAGCTAGTCTGAAAGATGACGGGAAGCGGTGTTTAACCTGCCTGGTTCAATTTGAAGCCGCGTTCCCATCTCGATCGATATTTCCCCTGTAAACCAGGGAAGGGTTTACACTTGGTCAAGCTCAGGAGTATAGGTTATTGGAGATAGTGGATACCACGACATTGTTGTCATATTTCAATAGGTAATGGTGAGGAGGTTGTACGTAACTTGCTGGTAGGACACCATGCTGTAGTGGTGATGATTTCCTTTAATTGTAAGTTCAACAGTTCTCAAGTCCATAGCATAATATAACATGGCAGAAGAGGAGAATTGTGTTTAAAGAGAAATAGAACAACAAATGAATATCAAAACAACAGATTATTTCCGAGACATGAGACCAAATCGCTCAATATGTCACCATGTTGCATAATTATTGACTTTGAGCTCAGGTGACGTTTAATTGGCCTTGTCACTGCAGTGGATACAGAATATATGTTTCATCATCCCTTTGAAAAAATATAAACGACTTCGTAATAATATCCGATCAGCATGCGTCCATAAGATTGTATTAAATATTCATTAAAAATCCACCGGTGTCAAATTCATTGCAAAATGAAAATATCAGTAGTTTTAGAAATGGATATCAAAGGAAGCAACGGCGGCTGTACTGGTAAACCTGAAGAACATTAATGCCTCCAATATTATGGCCTAACATTCTGATACAAAAATACAAATAGCTTCAGTCGAGCACAAGCAAGCTAGGAATTGTATCGCGACAACAGTGGAAGCTCTCACCTGAAGAATAAGTCATTAGACCCGACACCACTCTTAGAACGTCCACACGCCACACAGGTGGGATTAACGCAAGGTTCTATATCGATTTGCGAAATCTGCTATCTTTACTTTGAAAAGTGCTACCGTGAAAGATGATCTCAATAGTCCTTCTCCGCGTTAACGAGCAAATTCAACAACCATTAACAGAGAAAGAATCATTTTGAAGAAGATACGAACAGAATGCAATAAGGCATCATCAAGAAGACGCGTGGCAAAACTGGGTCACGTCAATATTGGCTCAGTGCAGATAGTTGTTAAACATCTCTGCATACGCATCATAGGAAATAATTGAATAAAAGTGAAACTACAATATAAATGTTCTTTTTAATGCTCGCTTAAATTACCATAAATGCATAAATAATTCGTAATTAGTCAGATTTTAAAGTGCAATTAATTTAATCGTTAACATAAAATCAGCGTGAAAAGCTATTAAAATTTTAGATAAACACAACATATGCATATATTTCACATACTGAAATGAACTTAATGCAAGACTAAAGTAGAGAGAAGTCAATTACCCGTATGAAGTGGTATATATCCTATGGAATTAGCTGCTCGTATCCTGACCCGGGATAGCGCTCCTCCGTAGAATCGCGAACTAGCTTGCCAGCACACACAGTCAATGGTTCTGTTCTACAAAACCTATCGTTTTTCACCTTCATTTGTTAGCAATGACTGGCCGGTACTGTGGTCGCGGCTATTACTGACGTTCTTGCAGTGCTCGGCCCTGCCTACAAGCAGACATCGAGGTGACACTGTGACGTCACAGGCTTACGGCAGCGCGTGACGTCACACCCTTTAATTGTTCGTCTCGTGCGAACGTGACGTCGACGTGCGTCATCCGCCAGTGTCCACGAAGCCCAAGGATTCCCCTACACAGCGAATCAATACCTAGCTAGTGGCGAATATCGATCGACCCAGCTACAGTACAGAAGCAGCAGCAGCTTCTCCTGAGTTGGCGCTACCTCGCTAGTACTGTGTATGTCACTCACTAGCGAAACTCTGCGACTTCCATCATTAAAATTCTGCTTGCTAATTTGCAGAACTATCAGAGTAATTTGGTGCACATATGGTGTGCTTCCTACAAGCATATTAAGAAAGACAGAACTTATATGTCCTTCTTCTTTTACGTTCATTAAAATCCTTCTAATGAATACCCGCTATAGAACTTATTGAAAGTCCATGTCCGTTTCTTCCCCAATACCTGATAATAAGGCTAGCAACTGAGGGGAATTGCATATTATGGACTTCGTACTAACAGACAACGCCAAATTAAGCAACAGAAACTGATTGGCATGCGTTCCAAAAGCAAAACAAAAATAACCAGTTTCTTACTCATATTCGATTTATATTGTTAAGAAGAGGAGGAATGTATGTAATTGGACACCGTGATTGTTGTCTTGCGGCAAGAAAAAACAATCTCCGCTCTGTGACAAATTCAACTGTTGCCGCCGCCTCAAGCTTTCTGTCCAAGCTCCTCGCAGGGCCAAAGCGCATGTTCTTGTTTGTGCAATTGAAATAAATATTTGCTTTGACAGACGTAACAAGATGGTATTTTTGAAGCCGAAAATCCAGCTGGTCATCAAGTATGGGGTATTTTGTAAGGCCCACTTGAATCAACACCCACTGCCAGGAAGGAACGCTCTGGCGCAGTGTGGAGTTACCCATACACGGATCCGACCAGATTCTTTTCATTGTCTGTGAGATTGGCGCTCGGCAATCCGACCCTATCTTTTGATATCCCTTAAACCTATTCCCCCGTCTCTGGCACTCTCTTGTACGACCCCGCATCAGTTCTTCTCATGGAAACCCAGAACGTCTAACATTTCATTCCTATGGACTACAAGTTATTCCCATTGTGCAACTAACGCTTGGTGGGAAAATATTTTGTCTTTTCCTGTCGGCCAAACCAGGCACACTGCCATCTTGCACCAATTTGCTCTTCCGCACGTTAACATTGCCCACTTCGGCATGAGAGATGAGTGACAGAAAGGAATTAATAATATCACGCAAATATATTTCTAACGCTTCATTGTCGACGTGTAGCTGGGGTGTTTTGACGAATCGGTTGCAAAACAAAACTCATTAAGTCCGTTTGAGCACCACAGAAATGGGCGTACAGTTATCTTTACGAGGTAAATATCGCTTATTCATGTAATAATGCCTGTCACGATCGCCAGTAGTATTAGACTTCAAAGGCAATAAAGGCTGATTAAATTCAAGAGAAAGACTCGCTACTGGAATCCGCAGACTTCTCTGCTCGAGTCTACAGTCGTTGTGCACGGCTAATGAGATGGAATCTATAAAACTCGCATTGTTAGGCCGTAATATCGCATTTCACCCGTCCCAAAAAGACAATAATGGTTTGGTCACGTGGCTATTTCTACCTGACGACGATGAGCAAGCCATTAATTTAGACACTACCTTAACGTTTATGTTTCTGTTTAGGAACATTAGTTTTCAATAGTATATTATATGTAGATATTAACGTATTATTAGGCGATACACAAACTTGCACTGCGTATAATTAAGTATCCGTGTTCGCTCATTGTCCTTTACTTATGTAGTCTTATTTCTTTCTTTGCTCGAGTTGACAGACTAATAGCTCACGTTGTTTATCTGATTTTGATTCCTCACTTTCCGCAGAGAAATATCCAATTAATGCATACTGTATGTTTAGACAAATCTATATATCATTAGCGAACGAGGCCGAGAGGTTTTGTGTGTGTTTTAACTGAGGGGTGACCCGTATAATGATCTGCTATACACTACATGTCGTGCTAGAACAAATATCCTCATTTAGCGGTAACCATTTCGTTTATCTTGAAGGGAATCCTCACAAGCCATGTTAAATACTACACGATCGGTCTTACAAGGGTAACGTTCTACTTGCAGCAAAGTCAATATTTCCACGCCAGATTCGTCTTCACATTTCACGGGGTATCCGTCTCGTGTGCACCACGGGCGGTGGGATATAATGTGTGTGATGGGGTGTCTTGGACCAATCAGAGAGCACGGTTCGAGCAAATTGAGTATTTGTGTGTTACTTGTTACAGGTTATCGGCGAAACTTGGCCAATGGCCCCAGGGAACCAGTATCAAATGAATTACATTTGTCTTATCTGAAATGAGATATACAAATCGCACATGTGAATGGGAAGAAGGGTCATAACACTCGAGCTAAGCTCATGTTTCCCCTCGAAGACTTCAAGTTTGCAAATCTGAATTGACTCCAGTCCATGCCTGAAGGCGCAAGCTTGAGTATTTGTGTTTGTTAAATATCCGACGGGTACTTGAAATCTAGGATTGGCCACTCTAAACAATCCCTCTTAATAAGATAAACTAAAGCGTATACATACACCTTACAGTACATGTTTCCAAGACATTAAGCACACAATAGTTTAGCAACAATATCCATTAAGTTTTTACACTTCACGTTTAAAGAAGCAATTTAGGATTCGGTATGAGAGTCATTAACAAGATAAGATCGATAGAAACGTTATTTTCAATGCAAACAAACGTATGATTTAACGAGGATGCTGACTCCACAGTGATTCTATGACTGAACACACGCAGCAGTACTTAGGTATGCCTGATAATAGTTTAGTATACACTATTGATATCGTCAGTCGAAATCCGATACCCAAGAAATGCGTCTGTTTTTCAATGATTGTTTTAGTACTGCATTCATGGAGAACAAAGTAGTCACGTGACCAGCTAAATTATTGAGAATTCATAAAGATGTTCAAAGGATATCCAAAAGAAATGGAAATCAACACGAGCAATGGCATTTGAAACAGTAAAAACCAAATACATTCTAACTGCAATATCGTAATATTATTTTTTTATAAACAGTTATTTAATTTTGTGTTTTAGCCTTTTAATTCTAATACATATTAGCGAGTTGTGATTTCGAAAGGATTGGTTACATTCTTCACGCCTGTTAAATAATTAAATTATATTCTTGAAATTATGGATTTGTTTTAGTTTGTTATATGGCAGCTTATCGCGCAGTTCGATAACACAAAACGTATGCGAACTGTATACATTTAGTTTTATCCAGCATTGGCTCTTCTTTGTAAGGAGATACCAGCACTAACACTATAAGTATAAAATACGGACTGGATCAGGAAGTAACGAGTCTAGTCCTGATTAAAATCAAATTAATCACTATTTGGCCGGAAAGGAATACTAGTAGGTAGGAATATGTCTGCACGAGAAAAAGTAATACTATTCACATTGTTTAAAAGTAGTACTTTAGCGATACGTGTAATCAATATTAACATGTTATATTCTGACGTTATCTAAATAAATAGCTTTTCCACAGTGCAGTTCAAAGAGAAAGCATGCATGTATATGTGTAAAACATAGCTATATATTTAAATAGTATATATAGTATGTATGTACTCAGGTAAATATATCCTTCGATTCATGTGCCGGATAATATGTAATAGTTTATCTTAGGAAAGTGTTCGTATTGTGACTGTTGTAAACATATAACGGCATTATTTAAATTTGTTATCGTTACTTATGTTACTTATGTTACTTATGCCACCTACCAGACGAGAGGTCAATGGAGCAGTGATCACTGGTCAGCTTGATGTCGGTCACCTGACAGACCATGTCGAATCCCGATTTGTCAGGCCTTGAGCACGGATGGCTCTCTCTTGGCCGGTTCGCGGAGAGTCTTAGCAGTGTGTTGCCATCTCACGGCAAACGACTTAATTCCCGTGTACTCCTTAGGCATTCGATGTGGATTTTAGAACAGATTTGCTACCTGTCAGTGTTCAGGTGGTGTGCCCAGGTAAACCTCACCTTCCAATATACAGGTAGATCGCACAAGCCGATCAAACTCGGCTGAGTTGAAGTTCCTTTACGAGCGGTCTCTGTAACACCCACACGCGTTTAGCGTCAGAAAGACGGGAAACCACGACAATGTCATAAATTATGAAACGAAACCATATTTAGATAACAAGACCATTACAGTTTCCCTTGAATATATCCATTTCGATAATATATTAATGCAAGAACAACATGCTAGATGACAATTGTCCATTACTATGAGAACGTTTGGATAGTTTGTATGAATAGTATATTATATATGGACATATTCTATAAGTACCAAATTAACATATACATATAGAATAACCGTTCAAAATTAACGTTATTCTATCTTTCAGAAGAGATAAACTATTAATAATGCAATGGTTTCAGCTTATAGTTTAATATTCCATGGCTGGGAGAACTCCAGAAATTGTCTTAATCGATTTCTGAAGTGCTCTCTTAGTTTATTATTGATTGCATCAAGTGCTTATAGAATCTACACACATTATGCTTACATTGTTACCAGCTCGACAGATGTCTTATATGTACAACAATATTACGAATATTGAGTGGAATTGCGTATTGCTGAAGCGAAGTCGCACAAACATCTGCATACATAGCCATTTCAGGCAACATTCAACACTATATTAAAATGAATACTACAACAGGAACATATCACTTACTAGTTTTACAATATTTCCTCATTGTTCTCAGGATCTGTATCAGTTTGCAATACAAGGGTCGATTTCGGATTGCAATATGTCGTACTAAGAATACGATAGGAAAACGCGCTCAATACGTGTTTGTGTATGGCATCAACTCCATTCATTTAGTATTAACACGTGAAGGGATGACGATTAAATAAGCATGTTTTTAATATTTACGTTGCTGTGGTGACGAAGCGTATATATCGAGGTCAGGTTTCACAAGAAATGTCCTACGTATTATATATTAAATGTAGATCTAATTCAATTTCCTTAAATATAATATATATATATATATATATTATATATATTACAACTCGTGGAAATATGGCATGTTATGAGGTTCAATTGGTTGTAGTGAGATTTGAGAGTATTGTGTAAATGTATCTACTAATTACATGCTAAACTAGTGTGAATTACCACACAAAAAAAAGGGAGAATTTCCACAGAAATCCAAGGCGCGAAAGTAATACAGCCTCGAACGCTATTATTTCCTATAATCTTAGACACATTCATGATTGCTATAATAAAGCTTTCCACTAATTTGACTGAACTTAGGACCTGCTGCACAAAGTGGTTTTAGCTTTACGGGCGTAAGCACATCAATACTATAAGAAGTCGGTATTGAAATGGCATTGTTAATGGCAGTTGAGTTTGCTGGAATAAGCTCCCTTGAACTGCCTGTCGTAAGCAAGGCTTGTTTTGGCGTCTGGAGGTTGACTGACGCGTCGAGTTCAGGAGAGTCGTTTGGCCGTGCTTGCTGTTACTCCAAATCAAATCAGAAGAACAAAAATCGATCGTTGGGTTTTCACTCGGAGTCTCGTAACCTTCATCGTGGCGATTCTACCTGTTTCTGTTCGCTATGTTAATATACTCCTGTCAGTCACGATGACGCTTGAGTTATATAGCAGCTTACAGCACGCCTTGTACGCCTGACGACTCGCATGCATATAATATCGATACTATGGATTTTAATGTTTTGGCTTGGAGGAGTGTGTACATTCTTGTGATGTCTTCTTGGGAAATATATTCATACGACGTGCATGCATTCCCATGTGCAGAAGTAATTAAATTAAGGGCTTACAAATACGAAACAACACATAATATATACAACATTGATACAAATCGGGCACATAAACAAACAAGAAGAACGCTCATTGAAATGTGCTGTACTTCCCAATTGCTGCATTATTTTGAATGTGATAGCAACTTCCTTAACAATTACTACTATCATACATTATCAATACTCCATGAGATGAGAACATCTAGCACCATTTGGGCCCACACCGAGATACGTGGAACTACTTTGAACACATGGCGGAAAAGCCCCCCAAGTAAAACACTGTCTTGGAACCGTTTGTTTTCCAAGGAGTATTGCATTTCAGCCAGTGCGTATAATATTTTATAGCAACGAATCGTCAGAATTTCCTCAAGTCATGCCCCCACTGCTAGAACAAACCCCACAGAACACATGCATCGGGCAAACAGCCTGTACAAAGAACTTGGTGCATGTCCCATATTAATTTATTCCCAAAGCATGTTCTTGAATATAACTGAATTTCAATTATCCATATAATGTATTCTTAATGTTTACAACAACAAAAATATCAATATATTTAATCAATATAAACATGGTGCACACTATTAAATCATAGTATTATTAATTAACAGTTTGCATGATTTCCGCATTTGAAATGTCCTTCGTTATCATTGCCATGCATAGCAAGGATGGTAATTCATTGAAACAAGATTTGCACTTGTTTATGTACATTTGTCTGGTGTACACTGAAATATTTACCTAGTCTGATTAACGTGTTTAAGAATTTCACCAGCTCTTCAGATAGATTATAATGAGCCAATATACGTAAGTTTATCAAACAGTGTTTTTGCATCGCTGAGGCAGCCCGGAACACCTGTCGCCTAGACCCCACACCGGGAGTTTGCATTCACGACTGTAGCAGACGACACAGTGTCAACATTTGCCTAGTAATTAGGCAGATCTAATTACGGGGAGTATTGAGCGAGTGCGAACACACGTGCACGAGAGTTGTACACAAAAACATGCCGCTTACCTTGGTTGGGCGAGACTGTCACAGTGTTTGCCGCTGATGAAGGTGCAGATGATTCCGTCGACTCTTCGTCGTTCCTCTCTTGAAGATAGAGTAAAGCCAGTGTGCACAAACCAATCCCTCAACTCAAGCAACTCCAAAGCGTTTTGGCCTGCTTGACGAGTGCAGAAATCCTCTCTCCTCCCCACGAGTTGCTGCATCGTTCGTATATATTTCGAGATCATCGTAAAGTCAGATCTAGGGAGAGCGTGACGTCACAGAGCACGGTGCTTGACGTCACCAGCTTTCAATGCACATTCCTGGTAATTGGAACCGTAGAGACGAGCGTCCTCATTGGTTCTACCGGTCTGAACTCTACGGTTGGTTAATATGCCTCAGCGTCAGAACTCGGTCGTGAAGGAGCTGTGACGTCACGGTGAGGTGTGACGCAGTCTAGCAGATTGGACTCTAAAGATAGACCAGAAACAAGGACCGTTAGCCACAATACAGTATCGATCACTATGCAGCTAGAAGACAGCGGCGAGGAACTCGATGAGTGTTTATCATAATGTCTCCATTGTGTTCTTGCACGCTATTTTACGTACTTTGTAATCTTACTTTCGCAAAGATTTTTCTCTATATTTAGCGTGTTCTGCCAATAATAGTGAGGATCAGTGCCTCCGATAGCTGGGCAGGGGGCATGGTTATTGATTCCCTACTTAGGTCGCAATCTGCCGGGGATAGGGGTACGCCAAATTGGGATTCCCGGACGCGCGATATATATAGATTGATAGCGTTTGTTTTATGAGACGCAGGATCTCGCGCAGTGGAATTGGGTCAGGAATTGGGTGTGATCTTCTACAAAGGAATTGTTTCCTCGTTTGTCTTCAATCAAATACAATATATTAATGCCCAAGGGAATGAGAAAAATACCCGTACTTATTAGAATAAGCAAAATGGATATATCTTTACTGCTGCGCTAACAGTAGGGACACCTAAAGCGGGATATTAACTTGCTTTTATAAATATTTATGAATACATATTTCCAACCAGAAATAATGAAATATGATTATATTATGTCCAGAATTATTCTCTGCACTTTTAATATAGCTCTGATTTTTGTAATGTGAATTTTCACAGAAGTATTAATTTTCAGTAAACTCTACTTTCGATGCAATATGAAACGAACGACAAAAACAACGACTAAGCAATGATCCATTTCTATTGAGATAATTTCAACAAAACATTATCCAGCTTCTCATCGAGTTTCCCGGCTGTAGCAATTACATTGTCTGCATAAACAGCTTAGTGGTTATACAAGCTTAAATAAATGCTAAATGAAATGCAATAGAAACAGTAACACATTGTAAGAATTAAAGCTGTCCCGAGAACACGAATATCATCAGAGATATGACAATCGGGATTGTCATATTTTATCACAAGTCAATGCTGAAGAGCAAGTAATGTTACAACTATATACTAAATAGTAATTATTCAGTTTTCCTATTCAACAATGCATGGAGAACATAGACCGCCTCAGAACAGCATACTGACACTGTATGGTGTGAGTGTGTATGTGTGTGTGTAAAACAGATGTGTCCGGTTATGGCGACTTCGAATATCTAATAATGGAGTAAATCAGTGATGTTGAATTAGGTTTTCCCCTCATCATATACATTATACTTGACTGTCGCCTTGTTCTTCTAGTAAATACCCTAGTTGACCAGGCTTTCAAGCAAGAGCATTTCCGTTAAGTAATAGCCTTCTTAGTGTGTACTGGGTGACACCGATCTGGATACATGGTCTGAACGTGCAAAGTCTTGCTCGCTATAGGCTTGCAATAGGTTCGTTGCCTAATGTCTTGGCAAAACCTATAAGTAACCCTTGAAGAGAAAGCAAACCGCCCCGTTTGAACGACATCCAACCTTCGAGACAATGGGAGAGCAATTTTAGTTTTTGTTAAGCCTGCTTAGGATACATCTTAGTACAGAGTTCCAAGTTCGATGGAGCCAAATGACCATGTTCCTCTTTCATGTGCTGCATGTGTTGGGCATTGGTGGACTCCGGGAGTAATTAAGGCTACAGGATGTGGGGAGAAGGAGACTTCAAAGCTCTCAGCCCATACAACTTATTGTTTCCATTTTATGTCAATTTTGGACAATGGCGGGAAAGGTATCCCTACAGGGCTACCAAATACAGACGGATAGGCAAAGTCGAATATTTCAATGGTGTCGGAAATCATCTTGAAGCGGTTGAGATCTACATACAGATGAACTCGATTTTTGAACGCGATCGTCCTCAGTGCACTACGTTGGCGTCGCCGAGACGCTGAAAGCAAGGAAGGGGGAGGTCGGGAGGGGTGCCCATCTTCATCACGAACGCCGGGAATGAGGATCGTGTCCGCCACCTCTTTGTGGCCTCCCAGGTGATTGCCTACAGTCGGGCCACCTATTCCAGCAGTCCTCACGGGAACTCCACACCAGTAATGAGTCAAATATGTTACGGGGAGAAAAACAAACCCCTCTTCTGGATCAGCATTTGCCCATCACAGTGCTATTTCATGAAACCTGTGATAGATTTATCTCCTGAAAACCTCTAAAGAAAGAGCCATGGTACATAACTGAATGGTAAAAATGACCTTGTGTCGGTAAGAGACTTGAAAGCTTTTATCAACATGCATTTCTTACCTAAGTCTACAAAATAGAGTTTATCTCTATACAGTATAAAAGAACAGGAAATAGACACTAATATCAATTGGCTTGGAGTCCGAGGTGGGTGTCTGACAATAGGAAGTAGTCGTTACACTTCCGTTCTTCGCGTGTCCTCGTTACTAGAATGTGGTGTTGCCCATCAGAGGCTTGGCAGGTGCCCGTTCCCAGAGCTAGACGTATAGAGAATGGTGGGGAGTTTGAGGGAGGGGAAATAGCGTATGACTTTTCTTGAAAATACGCATAGCAATTCACACTGAAACTGCGTTTTTCTTCTCTTCGGGTGTCTCCAGTTTCCAATGTTGTTTTTCCAATAGGAGTGATCGGGGCGTGAGACCTGTTTCCTTGTTGTTCTTCCAAACTATCGGGTGTCTTGTTTTTGTTTGATTTCTTGCGACAGTCTTATGTATTGTTACCAGACCTCGATAATTACTTTAAGACGAGAGCCGGGGTATTCTCGGAGCATCTTGTCATACTTATTGCTATAACCCTATCTGGACGCGGACATAAGGTAACAATACCATAGGCTAGCGGTTTCTAGACCTGCCAACAATATGCCTTACCCATGAATTCTGTAACAGAAACCATTACATATGATAGAATGTGTAAATTCAACTCAGCGTGCAATATGAGTTTGTGTATTTATCTAATGTCCGAGATCGAAATCGGACACTCAAGAATTCCAATACACTGCGAAATAATACCACATCAATAATTCAGGGTAAAATGTCGACATTCATACAAATATCTTCCAAGTGTAAACCTTGAAGAATTGGCCCAATATCAAGTATCAATACACTGATGTTCACGTGTATGTGTTGTCAGAACTTCTATTTTCCTTAGCCGTGACTGCTACTTCGGCTCAGGAAATCATGGTAGATCTTCCACATGGTATTATATTCGAGAAATAGACCCGAAATTGAATTCGGATGATACTCTGAGAGAGAGACAGAAGAGAACGATTATCTGCATTTTCAAGCACATGTCTGATGCCACAAAACGGGTAGTTTAGCGGGAGACAATGTAAACGCCTCGAATTGAACAGCACGTGCAAGACGGACGATCCCGCGCGCACTGCGCGTGCAGTACTGAATTGGGGCTAATGAAACAATAATGATAAATCTTGAACACCCCATTCACACCTGGACCTGTCAGTGTTTGTTGAATCTGAGAGCGGGCAGACCACCAAACTAGACATAAATATACAGAGATGTTGCGTTTATTTTGCTTATGCCCAGCTAGAAGGATGTTTTGCGTTCTCCCCAAAACATTTCAGCCAGATGAGTTTGCGCGAGAGGGAATCCACGTCGAGCTAGGAAAAAACTGGAGGGCTGCCATATTGAAGAAACAATGCCACAAATCTGATTCAATAATCGTTGAAATTGTCAGCATCCTTAGCGTGCTGGGGAAGATTTTATTCACGTGAGCAGACGAGAGTTTGGCGGTCTTGACGTGTGTGGTGGCACTTGGTCGTATCCGCCAAACTGTCCACCCTTGATTCCGTACTACCGGCTGCGTGGTTTCATGTTTTGGGCTCGTGTTGTTTCTTGATTTGAAGATATGCATTTGGTGTTTAAAGAATGTTTGATCCAGCACAGTCAACGAAATAAGAGGATGCCATTTCCTGAATCTCTTAGACTGAGCCTGTCAATATGGGGTCGAATGGTATGCTTTGAGAAACAAGGGAAACATCAGGAAGTTATAACATTGCATTGTCAGAAAGTCCAACGTAAGCAATAAATAGAAATAGACTCAAAGGGGCATGATTGCGCAATTTGAATCTATGACAAAAATACATTGAACTAGAACCAGTCCAAGATGGAAGCTGGTCGTGTGGATGTACCTAGCGCGATCCATATAAGGTAATAAGGCAGCGTATAATTCCCAAATAGGCCTGGTGTGTGCAGTCCCACGCAATGATCACCTGTCGCGTCCAAGTGTGTCATGAGACCGCTAACAAGGTCACCGCTCTGACGCGAGCCTCGGCGAGCTGGATCAATAGTCTGACGTCACGACGGTGGCCCCGTGCCCCAGCAATCAATGATGATCATGCGCACTCCATCACGTTGCGTGATTGTCGGCAGCGCGATCGATATCTCGTCTGCTGATTAACGCTGTGACGTAGAAAGTAACGGAACTGATCAGGGCTGAAGAATAGCCCTAGATGGGAACAACGCTGATGACGTAAGCGCGACGATGATGCCGTGCTGCTGAGGGTCCCCCAACGCTTCGGAAAGACAACAGGAAGAAACATTCCTTTACAAGAATGTACAATTCGGTTTCCCAAAGCATCGGCAGTGTAGTGATCAGTTCAACTGAATGCAATCAATGATGCATTAAACATGTTGTTTGCATTCTTTAATTAAATTACAGTACCAGCGTGGTTGTAATATTACATTTCCGATGTTTTCCTCCATATAATTATGTGAATATACATAATGGTCTTGCAAACATGTTACGTGTATTGCATTCTTGCAACTGACATTTTAGAAGTCTTTAGTGATGACTTGGATAAATAGTCGCCTGGTAATCATAGTATTGATCATGTTGCCATGTATATATTCAGAGTTATGGTTCTTTGCTTGTCGAGAGCAAGCCATCCTTGTGTTTGAAAATATTGCAATTGGGTCATTACTGATGTCGTTCTTCGTTGATATGCATTACAAATAGTGCTTTTAACTGCAGTATGCCTTAGTAGTAATGTTATATCAGACCTCGTAATGTTCCCATGTACTAAATATAAACATACATACATGCAGGAGTTCCTCAACACGTGATCGTATTGAAACAGTACCATATCCATTTAAGGATATCCATATTAATATATCTCTCCCAGAATGGTTATAAACGGTGTCCGAGTCTACATAGGGAAAATATAGGACTTCCGCCTAAGAAAAACAAATATTCAAGAGAGTATGTGTTCCAAAATAGGGCCGCCTGTGTTGTACCCGTCTCGGCAGTGTGCTCTGTGACGTCACTGCTTCGTCGAGGACGACGTCCCTGGATATACCAGCTCCAGGGCCGTCTTCGTCTGGTGAGCTCCAGTCGTCACCAACTGACGGCTAACTCCCACGTCGCTGTAGCAGACAACCATGTTTGGACATCGTTGCAGACGACAGGGTGGAGCAATCCTAGATTGACAGTGGCTAAGCATATATAAAGGTCTGCATGTCTCCCAGGTGTTCATCCCGATCCCCCGACCATTAGGAGACTCATGCAACACCAGACTCTGTCTCTCTCCTCTCCTTTAGGCTTAGGTGTAGGGGGTAAATCCTTGAATCGTTTCATTTTCGCATTTTGCAGAATTAAATATTCAACATGATAACCTATTTTCATGCTAGGCCCCCGGTATCGCACAGCGTATGTAATCAGTAACGTAATATCTACTCATTGCCATTGTATGACTCCATAATATTGGATGTGGTCATCACACGCCACATTCTCGTGAGCCGTCGTCAGTCAAGGATGGTAAGTATGCAACCAATACACTTAGCCACTTTCTGCTGCCCGAGCCTGTTTAGTATAGGCTAGAGGAATAACACATACGTATAATCGCAAAATCCAACCACGGCCCCTTCGGCTATGTATGACATTGGTGACCTAGCATGCCTGATTGTGTCACTAATGAAAATACGTTGACTGGCACGATGGCGTGGTGCTCGATATACAATTAAATGTAAGAAAACACAATGAGGTGAAATAATCTTCCCGTTTCAAATTGTAATATGTATTTAAAATCATACTAGGGGCTTAGCATTGCTCTCCCAAGAATGATGTCATCGTAACTGCGTAATGGAAATCATGAGAAAGTCTATGTATCACAGGATATTCAACCTTAGGCGACATAGATACCGATATGTACGCTAAATAACACCTAGCAAACTGTCATATGCACAGGAAACAAAACCTGTTACGTCTAGCAGTTTGGTCTATGTTTTCCATAAAATTGTATACGAAGAAATAACTTTGAATACATTACATAGCAAAGGAAGAATTCGGATAGAGTAAGTGACTAGCAAAGATTATCACATAGTTATAGACAAACCTTAATATCCACTTTGACCTATCTACATCAGCAAATAATTATATACTTACCGATAGTGAATCGGCTATTTCCAATAATCCGTTATGTTATCCAATGTCAAACTGACCAGTACTTCCATGTGAATATGGCACCGATTTATAATAAAATATATCCGCATTGAATTGCTCAGTTATGACACCAACGAAAAACATTATCCATTGCATGCTTAGATGTGTACGTGCATGTTCCATGTGTCTTAGTCTTCCCGCAAGCATGTCATCCCAAATATATAGCACCATACAGGCCATCTTCATTATATCGGCATCTCTTATTATCAAGACAGGACAAAAAGTAAAGTTAATAGGGATATATTGAAGTGCATCCAAATGCTGAGTATGATGTTGAACCGTAGCAGACGACACAGTCACAGTCGTCAGACCACAAGTATTGGCACCAAGTCTTTCGCGTCTGTTGCTAAGCATTGGTAGCTTCTAATTCAAGAAATCGGTTTTCACGTTCAAATAATGTATATATATAGTGAGTGCTGCTTGCGTAAAACGAGGAAAATTTCATTACCGTTCGCGCCATGTTTTGTACCCCAACGTCACGGGTGACGCGCGAGTCGCTAGGGCGACAGGGACAAATCGATACTCTGACGTCATAAGAGTTCCTAAAATGGAATACTCCTCTGCAAGCGAGTTATTATTCCAGTAAAACTCGATTGCCAGTGAAACACTGCCATCGATCTTTGGCTAATTTCGTCGTGCGCTGGCTTCACTAGTCTATAAAGAGTCTTCATCCTCGGGCAGACCCACGAAATGCGAAGACCAAAGAAGTAAAAGCAAACTAAATGGGGACCTCAATGGAGTTCTAAGTTGGATACAAACTTGTTGAGGACAGAGACACGCCATGAACGGACGTCACTGTACAACGTGTGTGTCTACAGCCAGGCGTTATACCATCGGTCTATGGACCAAACTGGAGACATCAGCAACACACAGCTCCTGGGAGTGTTTATCACGGTTCTATACCTCCACGACCAACCAGCACTTTACTCATCATGACATCATTTACTCATTCCGTGGATGTTCAGAGAAAATGTTTGTTTCTCAATGTGTCTGATTATCTATATATACCTTGTCGATTCAAGTAAATGGAATTAATTTTGTTACTTTAGCAAATATTTTAATCAGATTTCTCATGGGAAGAAAGATGTCAGCTATAATCGTATAATGGCTTCCGAAGACTTGCATGTCAATCTTGGCTCTGGAATGGAACAAGCCTGGATTTCTTCTGATTTGATTATCATGTCTGATGCGCCTTGACGTGTACACTCATCTTACATGGTTTTGTGTTATATATAGGCTTACTCTCCAGACCCTCAATACATTTAGTGAAAGGATGCATCATGTCTTCGCAGTATATCTGCAATACCGAGAACACCAATGAGGAAAGTAATGTAAAAGAGTTCAGAGATGTTGCCACTGGTATTCCATGATGACAGACGACAGTCGACCTGGAAGTATTGAGTTTGTCAACAACAGTGTCTTGTCTCTCATAAAGTTCTTCATGGACTTTTCGTATTAATTACTTCCACCAATGGATGATACCCTTGCTTAGTGGAAGCAGCATTTAATTTTATGTAGTATCCTCAAACGTTACTACCATGAACTAATTAATAAGGAACGTTCATGAACAACTTTATGAAAGACCGGAAACCGTTATCAACTTCCATGGAATAGATATATACAAGATAGATTATAGACAGATTAGATCAAGAATAGACAAAGATATCGACGGCAAACAAGGAGTGATTCAGAATCATTGATTAGTCAGTACACTAGATCCTGGTTAGAATGTAGCAGAAGTCGATGCGGTGTTTCCAGTTACAGATTCCTTGAAGACATCTCAGAATAGCCATGATCGTATGTAGGTGAAGACACTGAAAGGGCACACGAGACACTCAATATGGCATAGTGTCATCCCTGAGGTCACCTGAAAACGAATACATTCTCAGTCGCCAATACAGTCTGATATGCATGGCATGCAGTATTAATTAACATACCAATATCCCACTTATTACTATGAACCTTTAGTCTATTAATCTCAGTCCTAAAGTGGGAATACATTCATTTTCCATCCGTAGTCATTCTACTTCTTATAGATCATTTTACAAGTCACAAACATTAAATACTACTACTACTACTACTACTACTACTAATAATAATAATAATAATAATAATAATAATAATAATAATAATAATAA
>JAULBP010112103.1:0-18095 GCA_032355345.1 Lepetodrilus pustulosus | reverse complement strand
ATCTTGCAGGTGGGTTCTATTCTTGGTTATAAATGAGAATCGTTATCATCCCATATTGTTTTTCGGCATAATCCCTTCATTTCGCAGTATCGGCAGATGGCTTCATGTCCCCATGCGGGTAGTTTATGGCCTCGCTGGATTGCAGTCAGCATCGTATTCAGTCGAGTTTTGATGGTGGGCAGAAGTTGATTTAGGGTTCCCTTGCTTATTTTTGATTCAGTTTTTACCCCTTTGCGCGGATCAAAGCTAAGGTAGGTGGTTTCTACGGTATCTTCAAGCAGTAAAGCATAGGTGAGCAGTTGGACGGCCTCACCTGCCTCTACATTAGCCCGTGAGGCGATGGCCCCTGTTTTGTAATCGATTAGGCCCACACCTTCAGGGCATTGGTCAATGCGGTCGATTTTCCCCATGATCTGGAATTGGCCGTCGCCGAGAGGTTGACGGTACTCCTGCTCTGCTTCGCTAACCGTCCAGTTATCTGCGCGCTTCATTTGCCAGTCGATGTATCCGGGTAGTAGGTGCTGCCAGAGCTGCCACCAACCTTGGTGTTCAAAATTTCTTTTAAGCTCAGGTTCGAATACTTGTCGGCTGATATTGGTGAGTGTCTGTATGGCATCATCTCGGTTAAGCTGGGTCACGACATGCGGGAATGGGCCATCAAGATCATCGAGATCACTGTGGAAGGCTTGTAGGCAGCGGTGTATCAGACTGCCATATTCACGTTTACCCAGTATATCCGCAGTCTGTTCTCTTTCCCTCAGTCGTAGGCCTCGTGCGGCAAAAAAACGATACGGACAATCGATGAGTTGTTGATGAGAAGAGGCGGACAGTGTTTTAGGTATCAAGGCGCTAGGCATCGTAGGTTGAGGCCGAGTCGCTGGCGTTGGGTTGCTTGCAGGGTAGGGCGATTAAACTTGTGCCTCGTCTAGCGCGAGCAATTCATGCAAGTGGGTGTTTTCGATTGCTTGCTTGCTGGTATAGCGATGGAAGGTTTGTAGTAAATCGATCCACCCGGAAGGTAGCGAGGGCGCATCGTCTGAGTCACCTGAGTAGCTAATCAATATTTGGGGGGCGGCTTGTAGCAAGCGGCGATACTGACTGAAGCGCTGTTGCCGTTCGATCTCCCAGGTTTTGAGCCCGAGTTCATAGCGAGCCGCTTCATTGAAAAATATCTGCCGATGCTGCGATCCAGGCAGGTGTTGGCCATCGGCACCCGCAATGATTAAGCCATCGTAATGACCCAGTCGGCTTTGATCGAAACGCATAATACGCACGGGGCTGTCTTCAAGGGTGGGGCGGAAATTATGGGTCTCCAATGCGCGGCCTAGCCAACTACGGAATTCAAACCAGTTCAGTGTTATATCACGATGCTGTAGCGCACGATGCATGTCTTGAAATTCTTGCTGGATTCGCTGCCCAGCGGGGTCATGGCCGTAGCCTTGCCAGAGTCCCAAGCGATCTAGGCTCTCGCGCAGTGCATCGATCATGATCTCTGGCTTGTTGGTGCCTCCTGTCAATAGGGGGAGCAGTGGTGCTGCAGCCTGCTCAAGGTGGTCAAGCAAATGGTAGATTTGGTGAACCGCCGTGCTTTGAGTGCCGCCTAATGCAGTTGTTCGGGCGGCAAGGGCTTGTCGGTAGGCCTGCAAACTATGGGCAATGCCTTCGTGCTCAACAATATCCAATTGCAAACGATAGACCGTATCTTTGGAAAATCCCGGTGCAGATAAAAATCCTGATTTGAGCACGTCGAGCAAAGATGAATGATCGAAGTCACTTTCAATGGTTTCCAGCCAACGTTCCAAAGTACCTGCAGCGGTGGTGGTAGAGAGGGGCCACCCGGCGCTATCTTGGGCATCGATGCTAGCGCGGCGTAACAAGGCGCTGATCCGCCGTGCCAGACGGCGGTCTTCCGTGATGATGGCGATGTGCTGGTAGCCGTCCAGTAACCATTGCCGGGTCTGGATATCGACTGCACGCGCCTCATGCTCTGGATCTCCCGCTTTAAATATCGACAGGCTTTCAAGTAGAGGGGATGGCGTGCTTCGATAAGGTTCTGCGCGATTCTTCAGCGTTTCTTGATCTCCGGCATACATGCTATCGAGCAGTTTAGTTAGCGAATTGCTCTTAGGGATTGTCGGCAGGCTAATGTTTGCCTGATGTAGTTGTGACCAGAGGGGCTGATGAGGGGATACAAATACCTGCGCTAGACCTCGCTCAAAGCAGGCTAGTAAAAAGTTGAGCTCGGCCTGGTGGAGCCAATCATAGCCTGCAAGATAGAGGCATTCGTCGTTGTGCGGTACCAGAAATGCGGGGTTAGATAACCCGTCGCTGTAAACCTTGGTACGCGTTGTGGCTTGTTCCATTTCCAGTTGTGTTTGCCACGCCTGCCATAAAAGCTGGATATTGGTGGCTTCGTCACTGAAGATATCGGACATTAAATCTGTTGAAAAGTTAGCCCCATGAGCCAGATGCAGTGCTTCAAATAATTTAAGCAGCTCATCAGCAAGGTGCCAGGGATTGCCTTGACCACTGAGCGGGTGATCACGCAGTACTTCGACTAGCATGAGTTCCTGGGCGTGGGTATTAAGGAGCGCTCCTGTGGGGGGGGTATGAGTTTCAATATAGCGCTGGAGTGTCGAAATTTGTGGCGCTAACACAGCCCCCGCTATTTTTTCATGTGGACAAGCTGGTGGCGGAGACGTTGCGCTTCGGCAAGATCGGGCAGCAGAACCGTGACATGATCAAGCCGAGGGAGGTGCGATACTTGATCGGTCAGTAGTGTATCGATGAGGATCGCAAGCGGATCCTCGCCGTAAGGCAGTAGTTTGACCGGACTCAACGTTCCAGGTACTTGAGCTTATTCGGTTTGCCATCCCATTCGGTGGCATCGTCGGGCGGAGGTTTTTGCTCAGTGATGACAGGCCAGAGCGGTGCTAGTTCCGCATTCAACGCGAGAAAATCCTCTAGCTCTTCTGGCAACTCGTCCTCTGGGAAGATTGCCTCGGCGGGGCATTCAGGTTCGCACAAGGTACAGTCGATACATTCCTCAGGGTCAATGACCAGAAAATTGGGGCCTTCATGAAAACAATCGACGGGGCAGACTTCCACGCAATCAGTGTATTTGCAACGGATGCAATTATCGGTAACGACAAACGTCATGTTGGCTATCCTTGAGAAGGGTTTTTCGCATTATAACTTTTCTTTGAGGTCGTAGATCAATTTCTGTGCCTGCCGGGGTGTTAAATTATCGGGATCTGAGTCTTGTAAAAGATCAAGGGCAGGGTGGGATACATCAGGTGCGTCAAGGGGGAGGCCGAGTTGGGGCGATGTGCTTTCTTGCCGTTCTTGGTTTTCCAATTGACCGAGTTTCTCGCGAGCGATTTGAATCACGCTCCTTGGAACGCCCGCTAACTGAGCTACTTGCAAGCCATAGCTTTGATTGGCTGGGCCTTCTTTGACGCTGTGCAGGAAAATAATTTTTTCACCGTGTTCGATGGCGTCGATATGGACATTTTTGACGGTTGAATGAGCGTCGGGTAGTGCCGTTAGTTCAAAATAATGTGTGGCGAACAGGGTGAAGGCGCGATTTTTTTTGGCTAAATATTCTGCACAGGCCCACGCCAGCGATAGCCCGTCAAATGTACTGGTGCCTCTGCCGATTTCATCCATCAATACCAGGCTTTGTGCCGATGCGTTATTTAAAATATTGGCGGCTTCGGTCATTTCCACCATGAAAGTTGAACGGCCCGAGGCCAGGTCATCGGCAGCGCCGATGCGCGTAAAGATGCGATCAAAATCGCCGATACAGGCAGCATCTGCGGGGACGAAACTGCCGATGCTAGCCATTAGAATAATCAGTGCAACTTGACGCATATAGGTGGATTTTCCGCCCATATTGGGGCCGGTGATGATCAGCATCCTGCGTGTATCATCAAAGCGGATGTCGTTGCTGACGAAAGGTTCGTCGAGCACTTGCTCAACGACAGGATGCCGACCAGCCTGGATAATCAGCTCACTGCTCGAGGTTAACTGGGGTTTAGCATAATTCAGCCGATCAGCGCGTTCGCTAAAGCAGCACAGGGTATCGAGTTCGGCAAGTGCTGAGGCACTTTTTTGCAGAGGCTTTAACCATTGCCGAAGTTGCTCCAGTAAACCTTCATAGAGTGCCTTTTCCCGCGCAAGTGCGCGCTCTCGTGCTGATAGCACTTTATCTTCAAAGCATTTGAGTTCAGGGGTGATGTAACGTTCGGCGGCTTTCAGTGTTTGTCGGCGGGTATAGTCATCAGGCACTTTCTCGGCGTGGATTTTTGAGATTTCGATATAGTAACCATGGACGCGGTTGTAAGCGACCTTCAGGGTTGAAATGCCGGTGCGACTTTTTTCTCGTGCCTCAAGATCGATCAAGAACTGATCTGCATTTTCGCTCAGGGCGCGTAGCTCATCCAGCTCTGCATCAAAGCCGGTGGATATTACGCCGCCATCACGAATTAACATTGGCGGATTGTCGATGACAGCTTTCTGCAGTAATCCTTGTATCTCTGGTTGTTCGCCGATGTGTTCGGCTAACTGTTGGGAGAGTGGAATATCCAGTGTGGAAAGTTCTGCTTGTAATGCGGGCAGAGAGGCCAGGGAATCCCGTAATGTTGCGAGATCCCGTGGTCGTGCCGAATTCAGGGCAATGCGCGAGACAATGCGTTCGATATCGCCAATGCCACGCAGTTGCTCCCTGAGGGGTTCGAACTGATGGGTTGTGCAAAGATTTTCTACCATTGCGTGACGTTCAGTGAGTACTGAACGACTGCGTAGTGGGCGGTTGACCCAACGGCGCAGGCAGCGCCCACCCATTGCGGTCACGGTGCTGTCCAATACTGAAACCAGCGTATGCTCGGTACCGCCGGAAAGGTTCCACTCCAGCTCCAGATTGCGTCGGCTAGCGGCATCTAGAATGATGCTATCGCTGTGTTGTTCAACGTGTAAGCCGGTGAGATGGGGGACGGCATTTTTCTGTGTATCCTGAACATACTGTAACAATGCGCCAGCCGCACACAGCGCCAGCGGCATATCGTGACAGCCAAAACCTTCTAGATCCCTGACCTTGAATTGGCGGATTAGCAATGAGGTACTGGTGTCTAGATCGAAATGCCAGATGGGTTGGTGAATCTGGCTGGGGAGGTCAGGCCCAGGGGGGGGCGAGTCTTCAGCAAGCAGTAACTCTGCCGGCTGCAAGCGTTCCAGTTCACCCAGCAGTGATTCATTGGTGTCGAGATTTTGCAGGGTAAAACGTCCGCTGCTGATATCCAGGCAAGCCAGCCCCCAATTCGGTTGATTGCTAAAGATGGCGCAAATTAGGTTGTCGCGGCGTTCCTCCAGTAAGGCCTCTTCGGTCACCGTGCCTGGGGTGATGATGCGCTTGACCTGACGTTCCACAGGTCCTTTGCTGGTCGCGGGATCGCCCACTTGCTCGCAAATAGCCACCGATTCTCCGAGCTTTACCAGCCGGGCTAAGTATTGATCGGCGGCATGGTAGGGAATGCCCGCCATGGCAATGGGTTTGCCTGCGGACTTACCCCGTTGAGTCAGTGTGATATCGAGAAGTTTTGCGGCTTTTCGTGCGTCATCGAAAAAAAGCTCGTAAAAATCTCCCATGCGATAAAACAGCAGTATGTCGGGATGCTCGGCCTTGATTTTCAAGTACTGCTGCATCATCGGAGTATGTCGGGATGTGCTGGTTTTTGGAGCCTGAGTCATACTAGGGACTATTTACCTGGAAATCTCTGTGGGTGCTGTGCTCAATTTAGAGATTGAGCGTGGATTGTTTCTGGATCAATCTCCGAAACTGGTTCCGACATGGCGAGCGCTAGTAACCCAAGGGTGGTCAGGGGGAATGAGCTTATTTTTTCCTGCGACCTTCTCAAGGGGTATTGCGGCAATCGCTTCACCTTTTGATGCCACCATGACGCCATAACGTCCTTCATTCAGAAAATCGGCGCAGGCGGTACCGAGCCGTGTAGCAAGGAGCCGGTCGGCTGCCGAAGGGGTGCCGCCTCGTTGCAGATGGCCAAGTATTGTGATGCGTGATTCTAAGCCAGTCAGTTCTTCCAATTGAGTGGAGAGTCTGAGGGTGTGCCCAGAGTGTCGTTTTTCAAGTTGGGCAAGTTGGGCCTTAGCGGCTTTCTTTTCGCCTTTTGCTTCAGGGTTGTGTTTTCTTGCTTCTGCTGCGTGAAAAAGAGCGGCGTGCTCTTCGGACATTGCACCTTCTGCAACAGCAACGATGCTAAAGGTTTTTCCACCACGCACACGACTACGAATAGCCTCGGCAATTTTTTCAACGTTATAGGGGATTTCTGGTAATAGAATGACATCTGCACCACCGGCAATGCCCGCGCCTAAGGCTAGCCAGCCGGCACGATGACCCATGATTTCGACGACGATAATTCGGTGATGGCTGTGTGCAGTGCTATGCAATCGGTCAATTGCGTCCGTTGCAATTCCCAGTGCGGTGTCAAAGCCAAAAGTCATGTCCGTCATTGCTACGTCATTATCGATGGTCTTCGGCAGGGTTATGATGTTCAGTCCTTTTTGCATTAACCGGAAAGCGTTTTTCTGTGTGCCTCCGCCGCCTAGACAAACTAGAGCATCCAAGTGTTCTGCCTGATAAGTTTCGACAATGGCATCGGTCATGTCCATTGTTTTGCCGCCCACCAACATGCGGTGAGGTTTATCTCGGCTGGTGCCTAGGATCGTTCCTCCCTGGGTTAAAATTCCAGAGAAGGCGTTACCATCAAGGCGTGTGGTGCGGCGTTCTACCAGACCTCGAAATCCATCTCTAAAGCCAATCACCTGCATACCGTAGTGATCTCGAGCAGATTTACCTACACCACGAATGGCTGCATTAAGCCCGGGGCTATCTCCGCCCGCTGTCAGTATCCCGATATGTTGACCCATTGGGGAGCCTCCTGAAGAATGAAATGTCGCATGATACCAGAGCGGTTTTTATAAATACGCTCTATTTTGGAGTCGATTAAATAGGGAGCTGCGGAGATGTGGGTGGAACCTTAGGCTGGAAGAAGGTCAAGATTCAGTTGCATGAACGCTGCAATACTTTAATATTTCCTTTGGGAAAATGCTCATCAAGATAACCATGCCAGTCCACTGTTTTATTTGTGCGAACATCGATCCAGAAAATACTCACTTTGCCATGGAAAGCGTCCACTTTGGGGTTGTACCCCAAGGTGCGTATTTCCTTGGTACGTTGATTAGCATCGAGCTTAGTGTTGTATATTCCTAGCGAAATGGCATTATCGCGTCGTCCATCACTAATGATGAAGTAATCGGAGATATCTTGAGAGGCCAATTTTTCAGCCTCATCGATGGCCTCCTGTCGTGAAGGATAAGCCGGTAAATAGACCCAGAAGCGTTGGTTTTGTGTCTGATTAGCACGTCGAATGTTGGATGCTAAACCCATTGCATTAAGGTCAGTAATAGTGGCTTTAGTATTCCGTTTCTTCATAAACGGTCCTAGGGCGATGCACTGGGGCGGTGCAGGTGCTTGTTCTTGAGGTTCATCCTCGGGCATGGTCTCTGTGCCGCTTTCTATTTCATTTTCTATGTCGTTTTTTGTTTCAGCTTCAGCTTTATTCTCAGGCTTTATTTCTAGTGGGTTTTGTGTATCAACGGTCTCTGATTCGGACGTTGCTGTTTCAGGGTTAGTTGCGGCCGTTGTGGTGCTATTTGCCGTCTCAGATTCTTCTTGAGTTAGAGTGTCTTGCGAAACGTTGTCTAACGTTTCCTGCGTGGATTCGGTCGGGGGTGGATTAATTGTCTCTGGAGTTGCGTCCACTTTGGTCTCTGAAAAAGATGCGTCCACAATGCGCGCAGCAGGCTTTTTCTTTGTGAGTGGATCATATCCTTCAAGTACCAGCGATTCTGGGGATGGGGGTGTGGATTGCTCGTTGAGTTGACGCAACATCGGGGTGCCGGAGTCACCCCGTGTATAAGTAGGCCTGGGCTGAGTTTTATCTTTTGGCCACAAAAAATAAATGAAGTTTAAGAGGATAAGGAATCCGACAAATAACTTCATTCCGTCTAGTTTAGTGCGCATTTATTATCCGCCTCGCAAAGGCAAAACTCTATTTTTCTTGATGCGTGAAGTCTAAACTAGATGAGGTGATGAAGCTATGGAGCTAAGCTAAAAAGATTAAACACACATCAAGTTTTCAAAAGTCTAAGTTAAGGTGCGTTTTGCCAAGGTGGGTTTTTGAATTAACATCTGTGCAAAAGTCAGTCCCACCGTATCCCATTATTCTCTATGGCAACCTGTGCGATACCCTCGAAAATGAGTCTATCGTTCTCTTCTGGAGAAGGAAAAATGCGAGAGTGTAACCAATGGGCATCACCTCCAGTGAGTATCGTGGTGGCTTGTTTGCACCATTTGGATTGCATTGTCGCCAATATGCCATTGACTGCCGAGGTGAAGCCTTGTTCTATACCTCCATTAACTGCTTTCTCGGTAGAGTCCGCGAATAATGCCGATTCTTCAGGTTGTGTCATAGAGATCCTGTTTGCACCTTGAACCATGCTTTCACGCAGCAACCTTCGGCCAGGAAAGAAGCAGCCTCCAATATGTGCGCCAGATGTGTCCACTGCATCAAAGGTTACGACTGTTCCAGCATCGACAACAATAAAGGGTGGCTGATAATGCAGTAGGGCACCGATAAGCGCTAGATAGCGGTCAATACCCAACTTGGAAATATCCTGATACGCCAGCGAGATTAGGGGATGCTTGCCGATGCGGATAAACTCTGGGGTGGCTATTCCGACCCTATGGCATGCGTCAGAGAAAGCACGATTAAAGCGCTCACTTTTAACACTCGACACAAGCAGGTGTTGAAAAGGTTTGGCATCCAACAAGGTGTGAGCGATTATTTCAGCGGCTTTTTGTTTCGAGTAGACCTGCTTTTTTATTGCTCCAGCAGGTAACCCTGATTGCATCATCCATTTATACCGGGTATTTCCCAGGTCGAGCAGGCAGTGATCCGTCATAGGCGTAAACTCACGTCTGCCGAAGAAAACTTAGAAACGCCATGATCCTGTTGCAGCAGAAACTGGAATTTATCATCAATGCCAGCACCGATACCCAGAAATTGTTTCCCATTTAAATGCACCGTTACGCCTTGTTGATAGGCTAGGTCAAATTTTGGCCAGTGATGCACGATGTAGTCATGACCTGTTTCAGTAAACGTATTGAGAAACGGCAGCAGATTCTCCAGCAACTCACTGACCAGTTTATTTCGGTCAATACTTTCTTGTGATGGACGATGTTGACATAAAGAGGTCCACGGTTGGTCAATATCCGTTGTATTGCGCATATTAGTATTGATTCCGATACCCATAATCACCTCAATACTCCCTTCTGCTACTAGCCGTGTCTCGACAAGAATACCACCGAGCTTACGCGAATGAAGGTACAAATCATTGGGCCACTTTAGCCCTACAACCGCGTAAGCGTTTAGGGTTTCTGCCAGTTTAATTCCAACGCCAAGCGTCAGGCCAGATAAATGGGCTGGCGTAGCATCAAAGCGCCATCCTAACGACATATAAATATTCGTACCCAGCGGGGAGTGCCAGGTTCGTCCTCGTATGCCTATACCTGCCCGTTGTTTTTCGGCGAGGCAAATGCGGCCTTGCGTCACGCCGGTTTCTCGCATAAATGTACTAGTGGATGCAAGTTCGTTATATACCTCAATGCTGCTTATTAAGCCACGCACCTCTAATGACAATCCATCGCGTATCTGTTGCTCTGAAAGCGGCATTGATGGATTCAGCCAGCGTAGCTTTTGCTCACCCAGCCACTCAAAAGCAAGCCCATCGGATTCCATCCGCTTGAGTTTCTCTAGTAAGGCGGCTCGACTATCCGCAGAATTTTGCGTCAAGTCCTTCGGCGTATGCCAATGTCCATCAGCTAAAATGCGCAAAATGCGGTAATATTGGCTCATTAGATTATTTTACGTATGAAGGCCAAGGATGAAGACAACGCGCACCTATTGCCGGATATTATTGTCTATTGGTGTCATCATCTCTCCCTCTTTGGTGTTGGCGGGCGACCGAGTTTATCAATATCAAACGCCGCATAGTATCCCCTTGTTTACGGATAAGAAACTCTCCAATGAAAAGCCAGTAAGCGTCAAATATTATGGGCGTCCCCCTGCTTATACTTCTTGCCGGAAGAATAACAAAAAGGTGGAAGATCGGATTAAATTGTATATGCCCCATATCCGCGCAATGGGAAGTAAATACATGATTGATACTCGATTAATCAAAGCCGTCATCATTGCAGAATCCTGCTTCGACCCCAAAGCCGTTTCATCAGCAGGTGCGCAAGGTCTCATGCAACTCATGCCCGAAACTGCTCGTTCGCTTGGTGTTTCTGACTCCTTCGATCCTTGGCAGAATATTGAAGGCGGCGTGTCTTATTTACGCATGATGTTAGATCAATTTAATCAAGATAAAGAACTTGCGTTGGCCGCTTATAACGCAGGGCCTGATGCGGTAAAAAAATATGGCCGTGTCCCTCCCTATCGAGAGACACAACGGTACGTTAAGAAAATTATCAAAATGTTGTAGATATTGTTTTCTCTTCAGCACCGTTAAGGTAGACGACGCATTAGATACCATTTCTGATTTTTAAGAAACCGTGTAATGGTAGGTATATTCTTTACACTTGTATCGTTGGCGTTCTTTAACTTATAACTTTTTGACTTTTACACCTGGACATTTATTTTATGGCTCCCTGTTTTTAGAAAATCATATTTTACAGATAGTTATGATGCTGTTTAGTTTTTGATCGATTTTAATGATCGTATGTAGGGTCGGACATCTAAGTGGATTTACCCGTTTAATCCCCAGACTTATCCACAGAAAGTGTGGATAAGTTATTCAATCGTTATATTATCAAGGGGTTATGCGGTTCTTAGAGCTTTGTCGGAAGCAACTGTTATCACCAGGGTCTTACAACTTTGAATTTAGGAGGCTGTCCGGACTATGGGTAAATTGATTGCGGAATTGGAAGATAGCCTTAAATATCTCCGGTTTTTTGTTCCAGGGAACCACGCTGTGTCCTGACATCGTGAATATCTGTGCTTGTTCTTCTATGTCTTAGTTTCAATCTCGCATAGTCTGGCGCTCTTCATAATGGGCAGAGTATTAGGCTCCCTTGAAGAATTTTATTAACAGTCTTAGGTTGGTGGCTGGCAATATATAGCCGCCCTACATCCAGTGATTTTGCTATTCCATAAATATCATATTTAACAATGAGTTATCTATCTGTTTACTTTTTAACCGATTTTTAGAAACGTATATAGCGTCAGGTGTCTAAGTGGATTTACCAATTTAATCCCCAGACTTATCCACAGGAAATGTGGATAAGTTACCTAACTTCTAGATCATCAATGGTTTACAGGAGTTCTTGGAGTTAGTCTGGAGCTGCATTTATTTGCTAAGGTTTACTACGCAGGTGTGTGATAAATTGGTTCGCCCCTTGTAAATACCGACTTGTCAGGCTAGACTTCTCGCCCTTCGAATTTTCCGAGATCATCATGCAGGCCGATATTCATCCAGATTACAAGCCGGTTAAGGTTATCTGTAGCTGCGGTAATAGCTTTGAGACGTGCTCAACCTATGGTAAAGATGAGCTACATCTCGACGTGTGTTCCAGTTGCCATCCTTTTTACACAGGCAAGCAAAAGATTCTAGATACTGCAGGTCAGGTAGATAAGTTCCGCCGTCGCTACGCTAAATAGCATAGATCTTGTTATTTCCTTATAGTTCTTTGCCAAATGGCGCTTTTCTAAGCGCCATTTTTTTTGAAAATCTACTTACAAGACCCTGTTAACGCTTATTGGCAAACAATAGCGATGGATCTTCATTATTGGTTTAGGAGTAATTACAAATAGTGTTATACAAGAATCCCCAGGAGTAGCTAGATGCAAAAGGTCACTATCGTAGGGGCAGGTCGGGTGGGCGAATCGACAGCTCAGTTTTTGGCCAGCCAGGATATCGCAAGGGAAGTCGTGTTGCTGGATATAAAGGAGGGGCAGGCAGAGGGGGCCGCGCTTGATATCCAGGAAACCGCACCTTTGCTTGAGTTTGATACACGCGTGAAAGGGTCTACAGACTTTGCTGCTATGAGCGGTTCAGATCTGATTATTGTGACGGCAGGAATCCCACGCAAACCTGGTATGTCTCGCTCTGACGTATTGGAGACCAATGTAAAAATTTTAGATAGCATTGTTGTCAGTGTTCTGGAATTTGCACCAGAGGCGATGTTGATGCTTGTCTCCAATCCGGTGGATGTACTCACTTACCGAGCATGGCGGCAAACGGGGTGGCCGCGAAACCGCGTATTCGGTCAAGCAGGGGTGCTTGATTCGTCACGTATGGCTGCGTTTATCGCGATGGAAACGGGGTTTTCTGCAAAAGATATCAGCGCCATGGTTTTGGGTGGGCACGGCGATGCGATGGTCTCTCTGATTCGTTATACGACCGTTTCGGGTATTGGCATAGATCAGTTTTTAGACGAGCAGCAGATAGAAAGGATTGTGGAGCGCACTCGCAATGGCGGTGCGGAGGTGTTGGCGTTGCGTCAAACTAGCAGTGCTTACGATGCACCTGCAGCGGCTATTGTCGAAATGGTGGATGCGATTGTACGTAATCGTCATAGTTTATTACCTGTTGTTGCGATACTCGATGGCGAATACGGTTATGACCACGCTGCGATGGGAGTGCCTTGCGTATTGGGTGAGAATGGTGTGGAAAGGGTGCTTGAAATTGAGCTGACTGAGGAGGAGCGAGCGCAGTTTGATGCCTCCTTGTCGGGTGTGTTGGAGGATATCAAGCGTCTGAAGTAAGGTGAGCTTACATAGATAGGAAATAAATTTGTTGATGGTCTCTTAGTTTTACAATTCAGTTTGATAAAATAACCCCAAAGCCTAAGTGAATGCGTGGCTCACTGCTCTCTTGTTGCGGGGGGCTTTTGGGCCAGAGATGAATTTTGGTCGCTTTAATTAGTGGGAAATCATATTTTGCCTCGCCGACGTTCCCTTTTTCGATTCGGATAATCTCGCCAGATACTGTAACTTTTCGATTTGGAGCGTAGTCAGCCGTTTCCAGGTAACCATCCTGCTCAATAAAAAATCGGCCTTCGGCTTTTTTGTTGATCTTTGGACGATAACGTCTATCTAAAGGATAGGCTAGAATTTCTAGCCTAGTGGTTTCTGGTAAATTGTGTGCATGGATAATTACACCTCCCCAAACGATAGTTTGCTGGTTGCCCGGATGGTTTGCGGCAACGTTTGGAGTGGGTTGGTTATTGATGCTGGGAAATTTGGGGCCGCTCGTACAAGCTAAGGTTAGTAACGTGATGAATGAAAGTGCTATCCCTGTTTTCGATGGACATAACATCAGGAAAATAAGCACTCAATAATAAAAAGAATAAGGGTTGAAGGGATCATAGTGGCGACGAAAAAAATAGGGCTGGTAATACCAAGAATCCCAAAGAGGGTCATAGTAATGGACGGGTTTAACAGAAGGCTTCCAAAGTGTATGGGTATCTACGGTCACCGTTGGGTAAGTATAAATATAATCACCGATTTTGCCTTCTTCAGTACCGGCAACCATTCCATGCACTGTGATTTGACGGTCCTTGGTGTAAACACCTGGGTCAAGAAACTGATCAAAGATGGCGATAAAACGTCCGGCTGTTTTATCGTTTGATTTGGGTCGAGCATTTTTTTTCAAACTGCGTGAAACGATTTCGACTTGTGTTGTTTTAGCTTTATTCTCAACTTTGGCGATAGTACCTCCCCAGCGCACCCGTTGGCCGATGTGTTGCTCGGGTGATGCAAGTACGGAGGTGATGTCTAAGGTTGGTTCAGGTGCTTCTGGCTTGCTAGGAGTGCTTGAGCAGCCGACTATAACAAGCGCAATGTTCGCAAAAAGGCTAAGTGTTTTCACAGAACTCATCATATACTCTGGATGACCTAATAATCGAAGAAAGTCGGTTGTGGTGGAAAGTGTAAGCTCACCACCATCGCGGATTATTCTCAATGAAACGCATCACGGCATCATACTTGGGGGCTTCTTTGCGATTATCATAAAGTGATTCAGTAATCCCCCATCGTCCCCATTTGCTGAATTGGCCGGGTGCCGAAAAGTATACGAACAGCTTGCCGCCTGCTTTACGCCATGCGTTGAAATAACGTTCGTGAGTTGTTCGCATTTGGCTGTTTCGATTGACTCGGTCAAAAAGTTTATTCAGTGTTTTATTATTTTCTTCACCAAGCACGCCGGTGAGGTGCTGTCCACCCTCGTAGGCGATTAAATCAACATGGTGTTTTTTCGCAACGGCTGCATTTTTCTTCATCCAGTCGATTGCCTCAGGCAAAGCCGTTTTGCGGATTCTGCCAAAGAGACCTCCAACAGATTCTTTGCTGGCGTTGCTTTTGGCTAGACCCAGGTAGGCACCGAAGTAAGGTGCAATGGCGAGTGCGTCTGTTTGTTTGTAAGCATCATTATGGCTGAGTACAAAATCAGCGAAATAGGCATTGGCTGCTTGGGTTGCTAGGACACGTACTAGCGAGTCTGAGCCATTAAATACTTTCTCCCAGATGCGAAAAATTTCAACAGCACGCTGCGAGTAATACCGTTGTCCACTCTGCCAAAGATCGGGATCTAGTTTAAGCTTTTGGCCTTGTTCATTCACATACTGAGTTTGTTTAAACTGCGCGTTCCACGTCTCATTGGAGTATTCAATATAGACCTTTAAATCTGGGTCGAGGTTTTCTTTAACATATTCTGCAAAGTGGCGGACATAGTCATCATTCGCTTTGTGTGGCATATTGAACCAAGGATCGGCATGCATCTGGTTGGCGAGATCAACCATGACTTCAATTGGGGCACCGGACTCGTTAGACCAAGTAGCTGTGTTTAGCCGTGTGCGCTCATTCCAGGATGATATTTTGGAGTTATTCGTTTTCATCATATCCATAAACCTCAGCACCTTGAAGGGTTGTATAAACTTCAGTAGTGCGGGGTTAAAGATATTTGTTGTATAGCTTTCCTCGAAGGAGATGAAATTTCCGTTTCGGCAACTAAACTTAGATTTTACCGGTTTGAGCGGTTTGTTATCACAAACCCCGCCGGGCATGATGACCCTGATATTGCGAATATAGTTTTTTGGGTCGGTTTTGGTGATGGTAAGTTGAATGCCGCTTTTTTCTGCATTGACGGAAATAAGATCTAGGCCGGGGCGATGGCTGATGGCTTTTGCAGCAGCACCGTACACTATTTTCCCTTTACCCTCATAAAGAACTTTGTAGACTCCGCTTGGATATTTTCCTGGAATATCCGAGTTCAAATACGTGGGAGCCGATTGCCCTTCTTTCAGTGAGCGTACCCAGCCTGATTTGTCCAAATCGAGGTCTGTAGGAAATGGGCGCGCAGAGTGAAAAATATCAACAAATGGCAGGCTGCTGGAATAATCTACGATTTCCGCTAAATTTAATCCCATTGGCGAACGTTTGTTAGCGGAGTTAACGATGGGGGGGATCTGCTTTGTCGCTATCGCAGTTTTTTCTGCGGCACAGCTAGGCATTGCTAGCACCAGCAAGAGTATGGGAATAACTGATAAGATAATACGTTGTTTATTTGGCATAACTACCATCCAGGATTACTAGGTAATATGTGTTGCGACTGATTCCACACCACTATATAACATATAGCCTAATGTAGGCTGAATGACGCATGTGCCACAATTTTATGCGGACACTTATTTTATTCAATAAACCCTATGGCGTGCTCAGTCAGTTCAAAGATTCTGCTTGCCGGCAGGTGCTGGCGGATTATATTCCCGTTCCTGAGGTTTATCCTGCGGGGCGGTTAGATCGGGATAGCGAAGGGTTGCTGGTATTGACCAATGATGGCAAATTGCAGGCTAGAATTGCAGATCCAAGGTACCGGATGAGTAAGACCTATTGGGTTCAACTTGAAGGAGTGCCTTGCGAAGAGTCTCTTAAACGGTTGCAATCAGGTGTTGAGTTGAAAGATGGCTTTACACAGCCTGCGAAAGCAAAGTTGATTGATCCGCCGCTGCAGCTTTGGAGGCGGGATCCTCCTGTAAGATTTAGGCAGCAGTTGCCCACGCAATGGTTAGAAATCACCCTGAAAGAAGGGCGTAACCGGCAGGTTCGGCGTATGACGGCTGCGGTAGGGTTTCCTACGTTGCGCCTGGTTCGTTATCGCATAGGTTCCTGGACGCTTGATGGTTTAGCGTCTGGGGAATGGCGGCGATCATGACGGGCTTAAATAGTATCTATGGGTATCTGGAATCATCTTGATATTGAAATTACTGCTGCGAGCGGGCGACCGTTTGTGTTGGCGCATCGGTATAATGTTTCTGGTGGTAGTATCAGCCAGGCATACAGGTTGGAGGGTGGACAGGAAAGTTATTTCTTGAAGTTGAACCAGAGCAGCATGCTAGACATGTTTGTTGCTGAGGCGGAAGGTTTAGAGGCGCTGTTGCAAGGGATGGCCATTCGTGTGCCTCAACCGATTTGTTGGGGAGAGTATGGGGATTTCAGCTACCTTGTGATGGAAAATATCGAGTTGGATGGGTGCCTGGATACACGGCAGTTTGGCCATCACCTCGCTAAACTTCATCAATTTCCACAAGAGCAGTTTGGTTGGCATCGTGATAACACCATTGGTTCGACGCCGCAGATAAATACCTGGAATGAAAATTGGATCGACTTTTGGCGGGAACATCGGCTGGGCTTTCAGTTGGGATTGGCGCAAAGCAAAGGTATTAGCGGTAAGTTGTCTAATAAAGGTGAGCGGCTAATGGTGCTATTTCCAGGGCTGTTTGACGGGTATACCCCTAAAGCTTCTATACTGCATGGTGATTTATGGGCTGGTAACTGGGGTGCTGATGGACAAGGAATGCCCGTTATATTCGATCCTGCGGTGTATTTTGGAGACCATGAGGCAGATCTTGCGATGATGGAGCTATTTGGTAACCCAGGACGTGATTTTTTTTCTGCCTATCAGGACGTATTTACCCTTGATCCAGGCTACTCTGTGCGTAAGGTTTTCTATAATCTCTATCATATTCTCAATCATTTTAACCTGTTTGGTGGCGGTTATGCGCGGCAGGCTGAATGTATGATCGACCAGTTGCTTGCAGAGGTTGTTTGATAGACTGTACTCCGAATATTCAGCCCTGGTTCAGGGATTCGTCCTTATTCTAGTATTACAGTTAGCAGAATAGAGGATTGTATTATGAAACGCATTTTAGTCGCTGGCTTGATGACAGCTCTGGTTAGCACACCGGCAGCCTTTGCTAGAAATGTTCGTCACTTTACCGATAGCAGCTATACTGATTCGGCGCGAGTGACTCATGTGCAGCCTATTTATCGCTTTGTCGAAGTTTCTAGTCCCCAGCGAGAATGCTATCAAGAGGAGGTTTACCGGCCATCGCGTTCTTCCTCTGATCATGGAAATAATGCCGTTGGCATGGTTGTCGGTGGCGCACTGGGAGGGGCTTTAGGCCATAATATAAGTCGGCATCACCGTGATACGGCGACGATTGCCGGTGCAGTCATTGGGTCGGCTATTGGTCATGATGTTGTGGGTAAAAGACATCGCGAACGTCATTATAGTCAAGGGTATGAAGAACGTTGCCACACTGTGACAGAGCGGCGAAACGAGGAACGTCTTGAGGGTTATCGCGTAACGTACCGTTATCAAGGTGAGACATTTACAACGAGGATGGATCATGACCCGGGTGACCGGATCGAAGTGCGAATCCGGGTCACTCCGGTGGATGATTGAATTTGATAGTAGGGTCGAATGAAACGAATTGCTATTGGTGTTCTGGGTTTTTTATGGGTGTTGCAATCATTTGCTGCTGAGCCGCGTTACCGCGAGCATGGGCAAGATAATCGCGCCCAGATCAGTCGTGAGCGTGCCGCCGAGTTCGCACGCAAACGCTATAATGGTAGGGTATTGGATATTCGACCGCAGCATGAGGGAGGGCGAAAAGA
>JAULBP010111993.1:0-18096 GCA_032355345.1 Lepetodrilus pustulosus | reverse complement strand
TGTCCATAGTAGATATTTCGAATAGGAGTACTATTATTAGAGAACAGGGTCTGTGAGAGAGACTATACTATATCTATAATAGAAGCTTCACTGAGAACGCGCAGCCTAAACACTGAAGGTAAACATTGAAGCAACACGGATTATATCATCACTTATTATTTTATTTAAAGCCACTTTAAATAATACTCTTTTGAGAATAGTTTCATAAAGTATATTACTTTTAACAACATGCCGATGGCTTACTTGAAAACAAAATGTGTCAGTTATGTCAAGAACTGTGTTGGAGATGAAGCGGTTTTAACACATTATATTGAGTGTAATTGATATACAATTACTGGATAAATTGTTGATCTGTTGACATAATGAAACACTAAAAAACCTTTTCCAACACGATACCTTACATTGTTCTATCATTCTTCAAAAACATTTTCTGTAACTATCATTCGCGTGAAGTATACCTTATTTTCCAACAACACAAAACATGATTACATTACACTATCATCAAATACACTTGCCTTAATAGTGGCAAGTAACCCTCAAATATCACAGTTCTAAACATAATACATTCAAAAGTACTGCATTGCAAGAAATACTACATTAAGTAAAACATCTGCAAAAAAATAGTGGTGTTCCTTCATATTTTACCACCAGTATACTAGTATGTTGAAACTAATGATCAAAACTAATGAATACTTCGTTTCAATTTTTAATTCAGTAACTACCGTGTATGATACTTCCACAATGTACGTATTAAGGTCATCTACAGTACTACAGTTATTTTAGGTAGGCACAGGCTACACATACTGTCTACACATACTGTCTACACATATTGTCTACACATATTGTCTACACATACTGTCTACACATACTGTCTACACATACTGTCTACACATATTGTCTACACATACTGTCTACACATACTGTCTACACATAATTATTGTCTACACATATTGGCTATACCTGCTATGGTGAACGTGTTGTCTATGAGAAACCATACAGTAAACTAAGTTAACAGTGTGTACTTTTGAAAATTCTAGCTGAAACGCTTAATCAAGTCCTGCTATTACTTAGGTATTATATCATTCTATAATGTTATCAAGAAATCAATCAATTGCATTTTAAACTATTTATTAATGCAATATTATTAAAAATATTCTTTACTTTATATGAACTACATAAAACTGAAGAATTTGGGTTGGGTGTGATATTCGCTGCCTCTGTAAAGTTGAATTAAAGCACGGCGTTATAATGTCTTAATGATGATGTTAAAATCCATGAAAAACAAGAATTGTCATCCAAGGTAAAGACAATCCCACGTAACCGCTGCTGTGAATATTTAATACACTTTAATTTCATTACATTTCTATACTTTAAAAGTGAAATCAATTCTACATAGTTACACTCTAACTTTTGCAACGTTTGAACTTGAACGTTCTTTTCTTGTTTCAAATTGGATAATATACAACTATGGCAACTTGAAATAGTATAATATATCCTCAACGAGCCAGTAGCTTTTTGGACAAATATATACAGCTTTATCTTATTTTAATAACAAAGCATTTCCAAACATCTAGAGCTTACAGACGCATTGGAATCCTCAAACAGAGGTCTGAAAATTGGTCGAAAGATTTCCCATTACAAATCTACTGGCGCATTATTTATTTTGCTGAGTATATAACGTACCCAATAAGTCATGCCTTGTGTGTTGATTCATTTGAATTAGGACAGGATATACTGCATGGCGTAAAATAAAAATCTATACTTGTTTAACATGTAATAGGATGCCGCGATATATAGTGAGTTCATCTGGAAATAGGCTAAATAGCTTTACAGCTCGAAACGGCTTACAACACGTGTAATAGAACAAGGCATATCATGTATTACCAAATTAGGTTCTATTTCTTGTGTGAAATCTGCGTATGTTGTCAGTCTTATGGACATTAGAACCAAACATACCAAATTTCAATTATTGGTTCGAGTGCTGTATTACAATGCAGATAACATCGCCACCAAGTGGACATAATACCAAGAGAGGCAAAATAAAGTACTACCAGTTACAAGCATGTTGAAATACATTGCGTGTTTAAACACCGTTTACACTTAACCCTATCAGCCTATACTGGATGAAACTGTTTCGTGCTAGTATACTCTCACAGAGGACAGAATTTTCTTGCAACTCTTTCTTTCAAACTGCATTTGAAGTTATCCTCCAGATCCATAAATTGGTCCAGACCTCTTTAAACCCCCTACCTCTAATCTCTGTCCCCCAACCCACAAGCATTCCTACCCCTCTGATCCACGTACCCACCCACCTACCCTCTTGGTTTACAAGCCACCCATTCCAATGCATAACATGAACCAACGGCACAGCCCTAATTGGGAAGTGACAAAACGTCTTACCTAACATTAGGACATCACAGTGAGAGATCTACTGGAAATGACCAGGTATGTATGCCATCCCA
The DNA here is from genome assembly GCA_032355345.1 of Lepetodrilus pustulosus. NCBI lineage: Eukaryota > Metazoa > Mollusca > Gastropoda > Lepetellida > Lepetodrilidae > Lepetodrilus > Lepetodrilus pustulosus. Next base: position 15,634 of record JAULBP010111993.1, on the reverse strand, counting down.
CCACGGCAATCACGCCTCACCCCCCGGGTCAGGACTTGGGCGTGTCGGGTCCGACCCACGGGCGGAGACGGAGGAAGGTATACAGTCAGCGTAGTGCACGACTCATTAATCAAGACCGCCCGATTGCGCAAAAATATTAAGAATGTCGCGATTTTGACGCCAATTCCACCGCCCCGAGGTGTTTGAGCTGCCCGGTCAAAGCCGAGGAATCGATTACTGTAGTCAATTTACGATGTAGCAGAACAAATTTCACTGAATAGGAAACATAGGTAGTGATTGCGTTATTTGACAAGGATACAATAGTATCATGGGCATGCCCGGAGGCCATTCTTGCGACGAGCTTTGGAATTGTAGATTAGAGTATCTTGCAGAGGCAGTATAATGGTGATCTACCAGTGGTACTATCGAATTCTAACGCTTATTTGTTTGTAGAGGGCTCACGAACTAGCTGAATTATGTTGACGATTACGTTGGCACAGCGGGCATTGCCTGTAGGTGTTTACTCTCATTAGGGACCGAGGTTGAATCTTGTCTCGTCTTGCATTGTTCGTTAGCGGATGATGCACACTGGTTTGAAAAGACCATCGTATTGGGAGCATGAATTAGATGAATTAGAAAGCTGACATCAAGATTGGTCTTTTCAGAATGCTGTCAGAAAACGTTATAGGCCAACGGCTGTGAGTTTTTGATTGTTTACAAGTCGCATGTTTGTGTTTAGCGTTGAATAGCAGTGATAGGGCGTGTGTGTCACTTCTAATTAGGAAGACGTATTGAACTTATTCTAGTATTTTTGTATTGCACATGTCTTTGTAGTAATTATACGAGAACAACAAATAACTAATGTAAAAGTTCCATTGAACATGATATGCTCACGATAGTCCTTAATTACATGTGATAAACATTTTACTGAATAGTTATTTATTATACACATTTAAATAGCGCAAATATCAAGAATATCAGGAATTGGAGGAACAAGAATCATCCGTAAAATTAACTGAAGAAGATTATTCATATTATTGTGCTCGCAGACGTGGTATTGGTCAGCAATCAGATTCTATTTGACACAACAATATATGTAACACAACAATATGTAGCACAACAATATAAGTGACACAACAAACTTACGCCATAATATTATAACACGTGTACTGTAAACCGTATCACGAATAGCAAGTCGTATCACTTATAGCAAGCCGTATACTAGCACAGATGGTTGACTTATATAATTTCTACCTGAGACTACTTACGTTCGATTTAGATTTAGCCCAAAGTAGATATATACTGGTACTTATTCCCCACCATTCGATAGTTATCAAAACTTTAATATTTATATGAATAAACGGAACATCTAACTGATAGACCGAATGCCCACAACGTGAATAGACGAAAGGTGTTTTGGCGATGTACAATTGATGATAACGTATCACAAATGTAAATGAATGTAGTTTGCATTTTTACTCAAATATATGGCTATGCACTCATTGAAACCTGTGATTGTATGCCTTTAAATCATTAAGAACATCATTTCGTCATAAGTGTGTTTCGCCCCACTATTAATAATATTAAATTAAATGAATTTCCCTTTCGTATTACGGTAAAAGCAAAGTTTTGACGGCTGTCTGGGATAGGTCAACACTCGACTTCCACTCGTGGTTACAAATTAAATATTAATATTTAATGTTTCTTAAAATAATACGTTCAGAAAGTCTGGTAACGGCTAAGCAGCACCTCGTGTTATATCGACCATTGCACGTTTCCTGTATCTAGTAGCCAGACTGTACTCTAACATCCCAAGGCCGCCATATCCATATGCACCATAAAGGCAGACCATGTGTCATATGCTGAGATAGTGCAGATCGAATAATGGCGAAAACGGTATCAATATATTCAAAACATGTACAGTAGTTACTAAAACGATGGAAATAGACAGCCAAGTGATATAGAAGTAGTTTGGCTCTGAATCATGTCCGGAAACTTGGCTCTCTGAGAAGATTGGGATGTACTGTACAGTATAGTGTATGTGCATCGTCTTTGGTGCACCTCAATAAAGAAACACATCCTCAGTTCATCTCCACATCAGCCGTAATAGCAGGGGCCTTACCGCAATAACACTGAAGATGGTCGTAGGCTCATAATACAGTAAACAATCAGAAACAATGCCGCTGAAACACTGCTTCAGTAGGATATTATGTGGACAGACAAACAGCCTGACTCTACCTAATTTATTAATTTCTCACAAAATACTTTACTTATAAGTGTTTCGTATACGGGTACTATACTTAAAACTGAATGTTAATTAATAATACATTACTTGAACTACATATATAGGTCTACGTATACTCTATTGGAATACTCGTTCTTAGATATTTTAATGGAGAGATTGATTGCAAACACACAATTTTTCAAATGAATTTCCCCAAATAACATTATAGTGTTGTTCGCCACTCTACTATTCTTTATATACTATCCCTTTATAAGATTCCAATCATATTAAAATGTAGATATACTTTCTATTTGAACCTACTTTGCAACCAAATGTGATTGCATGCTTTGTGCAGCCTGTTGTAGTGAAGATAATAAAGGAAAATAAAATATTAATACTTAAAGACGGGACCTATTCTCGAAACGATCTTACGATCTTCTTAACCTAAGAACGCGAACAGCACGTGCTATAGGCATTCTTAAGATTGACGTACGATCGTAAGGACGTTTCAAGAATAGCTATGCCCCCTAGGGGAATGGAAGCTACATTTAGAATTGTTTAATGCCACTTTCGTCCTAGCTATTTAAATATGCTATGGTATTATTACTATTATTATTATTATTGTTGTTGTTGTTATTAGTATTGCTATTGTTAGTATTATTACTATTATTATATTATTATTATTATATTACTATTATATTATTATTATTATTATTATTATTATTATACATGTGTGCATAGTTTTCCAACTACACATACGGGATAGTAACAACACGCACTGTTTTGACCTCAGTGACGAATCTATAAAGTTCCTAACTTGTAATCTCTTTATGAGTATGTTAGTGTTGATCGTCATATTCCTTCACGGATCAACATCTTATTTAACGTTATATTGCTCTTTGAATCAAGGACAATTTCACGTGTCATTTATTCAAAAATATCATGGTAAATTGTGCGAGATAGCACGTGCTGATAAGATGAAATTCCGATTCCGTTCCGGAAAATTTCTCGACCTGCAAACACACGAACTGTTTCAAGTTTTCCGAAAATGAAACGGCCGCTCTTTAATAACAAGAAATGTTTACGGACTTAGGAACCTTTTGACCAATGCACGCGTTTAGGAGGAATGTTCCCAATGAACACTCTCGGGTGCGTTTGGTCGCTCGCTCATGCGTTTCTAACCCCATAATCTTACACAATGGCAAGGGCCTGTTCTGTGGCACGAGACTACTCCGCTCTATCTTATTCGCTCGCTACGTGTTCGCAGTTACGTAACCCCTAGTCCATGACGAAAATTTCCGTCCGCCCGATTGCCGTCGCTATTCACAGCCGCGAAGTCGCGGGACCATTCTGATTCAGAAACTGCACTCGGTTTCCGAAAATTGATTTTGACAGAAATAGATAATAGCATCATCTAATGTCATACGTGGTTGTTCTCGCCTCGCGGTCTTATCAATAATCGTTCTTATTATAGGGTCCCAGTACAGCGTTGATGTTCAATACGGAAAGAAAAAAAACTAGATTCACCTACTAGGCAGTTAAATGTAAAGTGATCAATATATTAATATCTGCCTCGTTTGTCATCTCCTAACAGCACCATCGAAGTAGTTATCGCCGCGATCGTTAGAATGGGTTAATTAGCAATCCAACGCGCAGATTGAAATTTAGTAGCTACGTCGTTAAGTCAAATTGCTTATTATTTCTGGTATTATCAGAGCGCGATGATAAATCAACTAATTACTATCTCACCGGGTTCGTATATATACATCAATTTGAATGTTAAGAGTAGCAAGTAGTGGAGTCTGTGGATATGTTTTTTTACCAGATAATGTAACACTATAGGTGGCTGCAGATAGCCTCTGATACGATAAGGAAATCTTTTATTGGCCATCGCTGACAAGATGGCCTGCCAGCCGACCTGCGTTATCTCTAGATAGAGAGGAGAATATAAAATATATGATTCAATTATCGTCAAATCAAGAAGCGACTATTTTCCCACCGTGTATTCAACTTTGGCGCAAAATCAACGTGGATGAAAATGCGTTTCTAAGGAAAATCACCAGGCTATATCTGATCGCAGCCGATAAGACCGTTTTCGATTTACGGATTAGTTACGCGTTCACCGATCCCCACCCATCAATCATTTCTACCCGTGTTCTCATTGGTCGATGTTGTCAATGCCCGCTGTCGTACGGATCAGTGAATCCTCCCCCGAAGACGTCAGTGGGCGTGGCTTTCTTAATCATAACGTTCACGTTGGGCATGCATCCCCCTTTTTCCTTGCAATCTAATGATAACACACGAATAAGAGGCGGTACCACAAGACAAGAGAGAATATGGCAGCGACGGTCATTGGGGTAAGTTGTCCTAAGGTTCTGGAAAGACGCTAGTGCTTTATTCTTCTTACCCACTGCGACGCAGAAGCCAGTTTTATTCGTTACATCGACGTGCACCGGGGCTAAACCGTTATTATGAAAATCAAAGTGACTGTTAGAGGCGGGCCAGCAGCGCACTAAGTACGGAACAGAGTGGACATAATCATAGAGGAGGTTGAAGGAGCTGTTGTGAGGGGGAAGAATTGCATGAATGTCTGTGTTTGAGGAGGTGGCACTCCACACGGAATATATCATAACGGACGTATGCTCATGACATCAATGTTACAGTATTCAGTAAGTATACAGTCACCGACTCTTACATGTTACCAGTACTCAGTAAGTATAGGCTACAGTCACCGACTCTCACATGGTACGATACTTGGAGAGTATGCTGTCACCGAGTATCAGTACCAATACTACACACACGCTCATGCGACAAAACCTAGGTCAGGTGTAACCCCGATACGCATGTCTTCTCCAAACCATTCTTGTCACAGGTGCGCATACCAGCCACCCCATTTCTTTCATATTTGCTGGTCATGTTCGTAAAGCAAGAAAACGCAAGAAGCATACCCGGTCCTTATTGAAAGTATCACTCATATAACTCGGGGTATGTCTATACTGCGGGTCTTGGGTGAACTCGTTGGTTCTACCGCACCAGGGTTACTAGTACCTGCCCTGTGTTTAGGGTGAGTCTGGTGACACACACATTTACGCTTATAATGTATCGCTTCCTTGCTTAACACCTGATTCCGTCACTGGCAGGACTAGACCAGCATACAAATTAACAACACTGATTCGTGTAATACCCCGCATGCTGTCGTAACACCCCACTACCATCTACGCATAAAATTTAATTTATTGGCAACTCACATACCGAAACTATTTTATCGTATTGTTCACTATTGTAACGTAGTTTGCTTGCAAGCGAAATTAAATGAAAATGAAACATCTATGCTTCGTAGAAACTGTTGTTGTCATCAATATAAGCAAACCAGACACTTGAATGGCATATATCTATAATAGCAGTACAATGCGATAAGAGCAAACTAAACAACTAGGAGAAATATCATCCGACGGATTTTCTTTTGAGACATTTAATCTTTGCCTAGTGGCACTTTATATATAGTTTCAAAGGGATTAAAAACTATACGACAGTGGTTATTAATTGATAAAATTTCATCTCGCTATCATTAGAATTTAATACCTGCACTGTATAGCCTACTCATGTTCAGAGTTATGTTTGTTATCATGTATCTCTGAAATTGAAATAATCATTATCATTACGATATCTGTAGAGGAGAAATTACATCATCCGTCAGCAGACCATCAACAACGTAGACTAACACAAACATAATATATATTAATAACAGTATTTAGCTGCAAGTAAACGTTTAAGACGGAACATCGCATAAACAATCCCAAATAACTAGGATTATTTGATGAATGCAATACTCCAAAGTTAATACCGCCATACCATTATAATTACAACCGAGACACTTCACACGTAATATTTACATATTGTGCTAGCATAACAACGCGGAATAAACAACTGAATACACTCTGGAATATTAGCAAGAATGATCGGCTGATGTCTATAATAGACGCCAATAGACAGTCTAGTATATTGCACAAGGGACCAGAAACTAAAGACCAATTCCTACAAACTCAATAATAGGCATTCCAGTAGGTATCAAGCCATCCAATTCGTTTTTTTACCAAAATCAATCCCCACAAGCATTGCTCTATAAATAGGACCTATTGTGCATGTCCCTATTGTTCAGGATAAGTCACTGTGACTTGTTACATATATATTTATCAACATCAATATGATCAAATAGAGTAAGACATCAATAGTCATAAGTTTAGGTGGACTCGCTGGGTATATCGCTGGAATTGTGAAAGCGTTGCGTGTTGCATGGTAACCAGAGCACGGGAGACGCTGAGTGACTTCTCGCCAGCTATCGTGTACATTTCACTGTCGTTACCCACGTATCTTTCATGTCGCGATGATTTGCGAATATCAAATGTTTTTTATTTAAAAAAATATCATCGCGAAACAAAGACGGAACTAAGTTTTGTTTTGGTCGCTGTTGGAAAGCTTGACTTGATGTTATTTAATGGGGATTGAAATATTTCGAAATTGTCAATCCAGACTGAGAGTATTTTACGTTTGGTCATTGATATTAGAATGTCTAAATATGAATCGTATACAATATGACATGTACGAGGGGAATGTCACAATGAAATATAAAAGCGTACTATTTTTGCTTCATAATTATGATCAAAATACACAGGTAGCCAATATATCGGTGTTAAGATATCTGCGTATATATTAATGGTAAGAACTTTATTTAACATAATCAATTATAATGCCTTATGCATATAAACATTTTTTTTACCGAGTATAGGTCCCTACACATATTTTATTTTACGAAACTCAACTGCTATCATGAATGGTTTTCATATTATCGATATATTCTAATAATTATTATTAAATATATCGACGTGTTGTCCTACCACTCTTAAAGCAAATCACTTTTCTAGACACTGACATCAGTTTTCATAATTCATTAATCCCATTCATTTTTAAATTGAAGCAGAAATTATTCTATTCATTCTGCATTGAGAACTAACTCGCGATTGACCCATAAAGGAATAATTACACATCTAGATAAATGTTCTGAACCTGGATATACTCTGTGGTACAGTCAGACATTTGTAAAGAAAGTATACTCAATAGCGTAGAATGACACTAAAATAGCTAGTAGTCAGGTAGCGGAACAGTGCATTTAAATAACACGAGATATATAGAAGAGGTAACTTAGTATTGATAGGACCCTCAGACGTGAAAGGTAATAATCTTATCAGTTCCTCGGATTTATCCAAGATAATGTTTGGAAACAACAGCGAGGACAAGCCAGTAAGTTAATTTTCGTCTCCGTGTTTTATTCTCACTTCTTGGAAAGTCGTATGCTATAGTGGGAAGTGTCTGGAAGTTAATGTTTCTAGCAGATGTGTCTTGTGTTAGATGATGTACCCGGTGATGTATCGACTACCCCGGGTACGTAGGTACATAGACAGGCACTTGGTGCACCGCCGTAAATACTGAATATAATACAATGTCATACAATGAATATACTATCGCGTTCAGTCGTGGTATATGAGCTGTATGAATGGCATGTCTCTAGATTAAGCCTAAAGCTAGTTACCTTCTCAGCGCTTTTGTATATTCACGATGCATGAAGTATATCATAATATCATATAATCTAATATTGATAGTGTCAATAAACAAACCCAAAGCGTTGAACATGTCAACTCAATTTTAGATTACTGTCTCAGATTTGTCACATTCTATAACATCATCTGTCATATTTACATAAAGCTTTTGAGATGCGTTATACTGATAATGTGATATGCATAGATGCGACCAAGATTTAGAGATACAGTAAACAATTCATTTTATGTGATATGTTTAACTGTATTGCACGGGTATTGCACCGACTAGTGTATTCTGCACGGAAATTACAATTTTTTTCTAAAAACAAAATGTCTAAATTAAATTGAAATAGTTCATTATATAATTTTAGTAAGTTGCAATAATGTTACATATTTAAAAATCAACATATATTTGGAATATGCTTGACTGCCTGTTTGTAGATTTACAATACGACACCCACAGTGTTTGTAAGAATGAACAATACATATAAGTAAACATATTATACCTTGAAATAAAGACGAAAGTTGTATTACAGATAAAAGAAACAACTTAGTCATATCAGAAATACATATTCTGTGGCCAGAAAACTATAATTCTTCTAATGTTGTCTATTTTATATATATACCAGATAAAGGACATTTGCCATTGCATAGTCTAGGAGCAGTTCATAAAAAAAAAAAATATTAAATATCTGATGAAATTATTCAAGTATCTGGAAGCGTTAGGAAAGTAAACTTAAAACCAGTAAAATATGTTGACTTTTTTACATTAGCGACTATATCAACATGAATTAATTCCTGGAATAGTTATACATATTCAAGGCAAGCACACCAGGACATTTATTTTGTAATATTGATATTCATGTACTCCCAACCCCACTCCCCGTTATCAAGCAATATACATGTATGTTGCAATTTTACAAATCGCCATGATTACCAATTGATTAATGTTTAGATTTCTATTGAACAAGAAATATAATTGACCATTATTCATTTTGATATAGATATATAATCATCATGCACTATTCTTAATTATTGTATCTAGTCATGTTGGTATATTTGTTAATATTATTACAACAAGACGATTGTAAGATTATTTATTTAGGTACATTCGAATACAAAATTAAATAAATAAATTAAAGTAAAATTCCTACGAATCTTATATATTAATATACAACTTAAAATAGTTTTTCCAAAAAGCATGTCTTGATATTAATTAAATATAGCTACCATACTGCACTATTTAACAGATGGCTGATTTTAAAAATAATTTAACTATAACTTAACGTATTTAAGAAAGTCTAGAAAATGAAACGAACGCAATGAACAATATTGACAAGTACCGCAATTTAATTTAAATAGATATTAACTGAGTTGCATATACAGTAACATATTAAGAAAATATCTTACGAAAAGAAAAAGAAAACATGAAGACTGTTACAGTATTTTTGAAATAGATGTTTACAAAAAACTCACGCTGAAATGAAATTACGCTAGTTGTATACATTAAGTACATATAAACACTACCACTACAAAATGTCCAGAAAATGGGTGTTTGCATGTTTTTTGTCTTCTTTTATCCCACTGTTATGCATCGAATTTAAATATTGACATTAATCGTTCTGTAAATTGCTTTACGTTTTTCGCTGACACACAGAGCCAGAGGTATCGATTAGTCGCATACGTTCCCATCTCGCCACTGTGTCTGGTATCTTTTAATAGCAGAATTTGATTAAACAACACTCCGTAGATCTGAAACGCCCAGAGTTTCCACGAAGTAGTAATTTTCTTTAACCATGCAATCAAATAAACTCACCATGAAATTCCCCTTTAGGGGGTAGCTTACCAACCCAGAAATACCAACTCCCCCATTTTATTCCAAAATCCAGGGAAATTAAAATACATTGTGATTAATACTACAAGGACGGGGCATTAAACGGGGATCCTATAATAAACTAACGGCGAGAAAGCTGAATAACAAATCTAATCAGCATATCAAGATATAGAATCTAACTGGATCATCTCGAACTTTGTCGCGTCGTGGAGGTGTTTACATTAGATCTACGGGAGATAGGGTAGCCTAAAGTTTGGTCACGGTGCCAACGTGCGCTGCTATAGCGGGATGTGATATTCTTGATACAGAAACCCTAGCCTGGTTGCGATTACCCAATGGTTAGATACTCGGGCTATTATGTTCAAAGGGTGGATAGGAAGAAGGGATGTTTCTGACAATTTTAAAGATGAACTGTTATACGGGTGTCTCGACGGAATGGCGACTGCTGTGTAGTGACCGGACGTAGTCGACTAGCTAACACCCCAAGGCCAGATTGGTTCTCTATCCATAGGAATGGCTGGTTAACATCGTTAGCGCTCTCTCATATGAATAACTCATGGATCGTCGATCGTAAGCATTATTGATATTAATTTCATTGTACTTTATTATTCATTCACAGATCCAACCAATACATTTATTTTATTTATTAAATTACCTTAATTAGCTTTAACGTGGTGTGTTCGGTATGCACACTAGTATCTTCACATTTCCATCGAGATGTCTTTGAACAATCATGTCATTTGCAATAATGAAGGAAAACATTTATTTAAACAGCACTTATACTGTGTACGGAGTAGGAAACGTTCCTCTGAGTTACACAATTAGTAAAGCAAAGTATTGTTTCAAAATTCGGGAATAATACCACACAATAGATTTTGGAGTATAAAATGTGTAGTCGATATCGGACAAGCTTTCTAAACTGTAACATGTATTGCAATTTGGAACTTTATAAAAAATCTCTTTAACTTGTTTTACTTTTTATTTTTAAAGTTCCAATTACATTCAATGTTTATCTGTAGATGAAATATCAATAATACAGCGGTATCATGACCTTCAGTCCCTTGGTTTATCTATCAGCATTGACATATATTCATGTATGTATTTCAAATACGAACTCGATCACTGCTGATTATTTGAGCTTGTCAGATGATCTGTAATTCCAATAAAAATAAAAATATTCTAGTTACTAATATATCATTGAATGATGTAATTTTCTAGACTTCACCATTTAAAAATTTGACAGAAATAAAAACGTACACGGGTAATATATATCGGACTTCACACGCTAATATGGCGTTACGACTCTTGTAGAGCTACTACGATGGCCATGGAACGGTGCCTGTATGTGCTAGTTTTCCTTTTGATTTCTATAAATTGAGAAAACATCCACATTCTGAAAAAAACACCCCACTAAATGAATATGTAAATCTGAAACTATCTACTTCAGAACCACCTACAACTGCGTATAATCCAGTTACTAGAACATGTCTAAGGACCATAATACGTTATCATCCATTTTGAGATCATTCCCCTGGTTTTGAACTCCTGAGGGGATCTCGTGATGGCAACTCCCGTAAGGGCCACTTGATCCCAATGAACACATCTCTTCAGCCACTTCTCGCGATAGCTCGTAAATTATCGCACCGCCTCTCGTGATTCGAGCGCTGAGCTTGCGATTACCACACTCCGAAGTCAGGGTGAATTCTCGCGAGAAACTAAATTGCTGAAGAGCGCCCGGGGAGCAATCCTTTAAATGACCATGACTGTGGGAGCTATTGGAGACTATCCGTGCTTGGAAGAGCGAAAAGATGATCAAATGTCTCATTTTCAATTTAAACAAATTAACAACAAAGAACATTCCACAGTTTCAGAAGACTGTCTCATTCTGATTTCATGGCCACTGTGCTCGAAGAAACGACAATACAACACAATTAACAATTTCGTCGCAGAGGACTTCATTAAACGCCTGGACCATTAGATCAAAATTCAGATATCTCAAGAATGTACATAGGTAGAGTTACATCATGTAATGTGTTATATAAAACATTGTTATCAGTTGTTCATCGTAAGGACTATATATAATATTTATTTAAAAGAGAGTAACTCATCGAAATAGTGGAACAAACATATTTTCCACTATCTGACTATTAACACTTTCTGAACTTATTAATGTGTCTTTTATCCATCTTAGCCTCTCCATCCAATGACAAACAAACCTGATGATTCACCCATCAAGGCCTCGCACCGAATTCAACGGAAAGGTTTAACAACGTTTAGACGGATCAGTCGTAACTTAATTCCGTATTTCCTAAGTGATATAATACCACAGGCCGGGGCGCTGAGAAAACAACCTGCCGACGTAAGACGTAAATTCCAGCTCCCAGTCGCGTGTCTCCAACCACTTCACCGGAGTTAGCTTGCTCCAGTAATGTCGACTATGCTCAGAAGTTGGTCACAAGTTGAGATTCCACGTCTATCCGAATGAGAAAAATGTTGAAGGAATTTAAATGGAAAGAAAATATTTAATTGAGGAAACCTGTACATGAAACGCTCTCTCATTCGTCCATTGCTTTAATCATATGTTTAACTGTATATTTATTTCTTCAAATCTCATCAAAGAAACGAGGTACCAAAAACCGCACTAGGAGTTACCATTTCGTGATCTTGACGAAGTAATATGTGTTGCTGTTATGTGTTTTAAATTGCTTCAACTGAAAACCTTAAAATCGCATTTTGATTTTTCTTTAAAGTGTCAACACATTTTTATTCCATTCATGGCACGTTGTTTCAACTGTGTCTACTTCGTGTGTATCGAACAACAGGAAATACCCCTACTGGGAAGGCGATAAGACACCGCTAAAGTAAGATCTGCTGTGGATAGCTATAAAAGAGAGTTCTCCAACAATTTCTCTTAATTTAACACGCAGCAGGATAATAGAAACCAAGACAATATGTTTCATATTATTGGACATGCAGAAATCGAGGCCAAACACTATGTTTCCTTGCGATGTTAAATATTGAATACTAGTACACTGTATATGATACACACGCCAAACTAAAACAATATTACTTTGATCATAGATAAGAACAATATTAGCATATTACGTAATAACATATGCTTTGAAGGTTGCAGTTCCAATGGCAATGGAGACCATGAGTTATCAGATTACCATTTTACATAATAATTTCTTCTCTGGCAAATCTTAAACTTGGGCAACATTTTCTTTCGCGAACTTCAATCTATCACAATTATACTGTCGTTGAAGCCTGCTATCACACACCCATTGGCAGCCAGTCGTTCAGAAGCAACGTCTCCATTTAGAGCGACAGCATGAACAGCTAGAAAACCATCAACATTGATGCGCTAGTTTGCATATTTTGTGTTGCAGTGTCTTGTTGACTCTGGAGCGCATTTCAACTTAATAACATAATTATGTATTTAATTCAGACTGTTAAAGCTGGAATCTGAAGTAATTCGTTCCTGCCATATCAGACGTAATGTAGATGGCGTGATCCATGCACCGAAAGTCCTGAACTTTGCTTTATAGGTTTACCCTCTGAATACACCGTGCATACATGCAAGCCTTTCACATTTTAATCAAAATCTATCAATAGTGAAACTTCAAAGCGATCATCTTGTTTACGCCAGTTCTGTCCGTGTCGTCGCAACGGCTTTGGGTGATGACGCGTATTTGCTGTACCAGGAACATCAAATGGTATAGATGCTCTCCTTGGTATACACCCATATCATACATCTCCGAGCTTTCATCAAACATAATTCTTCCACCGCGGCTACCTATCGCGACAGAACACCCAGCTCCGACCAGCCTCGTTAACAGTTTTATTTGCTTTGCTAAACGCCCGCCTTGCCCACAAGACAAAAGGTAGGAGTTGGTGGCTAATCCGACTGAAGACGTGTCCAACACGAACGATATCCAAAGTCCCCGGTCCACCAGTCGAGCCAGAGCAAAGGCAGCCTGGTGCGCGAGGCCATTAAGTGCTTAAAGCAGTGATGAACAAATTTGATTGAGTCAATGCAAGTCAGTTAATATTTTGAGCTTCTGGTTTGCTTCTATACGCCGACACGTATCTGCACAATGGGTCTTCCTTGTGCGCCCAATGCCGGCATACAGTATTACAGAAGCGGTCTTTATAGAAGTAAACACGAGTTCTTGCTCTCTGTGTATAGCTTGTCACTAGTCAGGAGACTTCATGCCCGGATTATTTTATTAAGTAATTGAAATTTAAACATTTAATGCACTGGCTGACTTTACCCAGATAAAGGATATACCTTTGTCATAAGGATTTTGCTATTTCCCAATTTGTTGATGAATGGAGTCATCTAACCGTAGGCTCACCTTCCTTTGGTCCGTTTGTGGGACGTCATGCTTCATTTCACACACACTGATACAGGTAAAAAGCAGGTGTCAAGAGTTGACTAATGGTTTAATTTCTAAAGAGATCAAAACGTGTGTATGGAAGAGAGATATTTTATTATAAACATCTGGGTTGTTGGTATCGACATCGAAGGGTCGCGAGTACATCCAAAAAACTACTATAGGCGATTCTCAATTGAGGAATTCAAGTTTAGAATTCATAATGAATTCTTTCATAACAAAACGGCTGTGCTTCTTTGTACGATCCTTTTGAAGTGGTCAACGGACGGGGCATTCAAAATGAGTCCGTATTATTGCTATGCTATTATATTATAAAGTTCCACATTTCCTTATCTGCATACTATTCTAATCTAATGAATAGAATATATCGTGAAATATTCAGTACTAATCTAAATGAACAAGTTTCTATTAGCCTGGTCTCAGGAGGAAATATGGCTAACGTATTGCTATTAGAGTTCGGCTATATACCCTTTTGGGTTAGAGGTACACATGAATAATGAATGTCTTCGTATTCTCAGTTCATGTTGTGAACCACTTTCACTTGCACTCCGAGTGAATTAACTATTATATACAGTACAATACGTGCAGTACAACCGACCTTCACAAACAGTCCAGGAGTTGGAAATTACAGGATAGAAGCGATCTTATGACTTGAATTTTGAAGCATAGTCCAAGACGCCAGCCTGTGACATATGTACGTGCGCATATATAGCTATTGACCGTTTTCTTTTGAGAAAATGCGTTAACGAGCCATCCTTCCTTCCTCAAACAATTCAATCCCTCAGTTCAATCTATACGGAATATTGGCATGATTCTGGCCAGCTATGTCATAGTCTTTAGAGACAATCTGTATAATAGCCATTTCAATCTGACGGTTCATTGATGCAAATAAACGTTCGCCCTATGCGGTAGTGTTGCGTGACGTTCTTCGTTGGACGGTTCATGTTGATATGTTGTTGGTGTCAGATACATTGAAATGACCCATATCCTCCCCGAAGTGACAGCAACGCCACGGAGTCGACCCCCGTAGAGATTTGTATTATATTTGCTCCAATACATACATCACTCTACCCCTTGCCATCACCACCGTAATACACCGAGCTGGGGGTGATACTGACAGCGGGGGTGGGGAAGGGAGGGGAGGACAGGAAGGTTCCGGTTATAGCAAGTAAACCATTAGACGCATATATATCTTTATGGGAGGATTTAGTGGTTTTGAACGTGAATGGGCGAACAGCAAAAGCTTAGAGCAGTAGTTTTAGAAAGGGTTGGTGTGTGAATGTGAAAGACGACAAAACCGGGTCCACCACGTGACACGGAAGAGGGACCAGTAGATTAGAGGACCTTTGATGAACTACCGCCAGCAGCTTTTATTCAACACCGTCCATGTCGGACCTCTTGGAAGCGAGTCTTTATCATTTCGCCTTTTGATTTATCCTGACATGTTTCGGTATTGTTTTGGTCTGGACGGCCGGTAGCCACGCGCTCAGGACAGTGGTCAGCGACAATGGACATTGGTGACACTCTCCAACCTCAGCTGCAACACCTTCCAACCGTGGAGCTCATCATTTATTTATCCTATCGTCAGCATAGGTGCTATTCACTT
>JAULBP010111882.1:0-18102 GCA_032355345.1 Lepetodrilus pustulosus | reverse complement strand
TCCTGGCTATTGGCAATGGTTGGGGTCTATCTTTTCTGCAATGGAACCTATTCCCTTTTTTATGATGGTGCTGTTCGCATTTAATATGATCAATCGTCGCCGTCGTGAACATCCTAACAAGCCTGCGGTATTGTGGGCGATGGGTACTGCGGTGATGGCATTTCTCGGTGGAGGTGTGTGGGGCTTTATGCATACATTGGCTCCCGTTAATTATTATACGCATGGTACGCAGATCACTGCAGCACATGGGCATATGGCGTTTTACGGTGCCTATGTCATGATTGTCTTGACCATTATTTCTTATGCGATGCCATTGATGCGTGGTCGGGAGGCCAACAACCCAAGGAGTCAGGCGTTGGAAATGTGGTCCTTCTGGTTGATGACGGTGTCCATGGTTTTTATCACGCTTTTCTTGACGGCTGCAGGGGTGTTGCAAACGTACTTACAACGCTATACCGATACACCATTGCCGTTTATGGTGGTACAAGACAAGATTGCGATTTTTTATTGGATGCGTGAAGTGGCAGGAGTGGTATTTTTGATTGGATTGATTGTATACGTCTGGTCATTTTTCGCGAAGGACAGCAAAGCTGCTTCAACGGTAGGTAACACAGCCACCGCTAGCGCGCCTTAATGCACGAACCAGACCCCCCCCCGGCGGCCCTGAAAAATCAGGGTCTCCCGGGGGACTTTGCAATTTGGATCTTTATTTTCGCCGAACTATTGGTGTTCGGCGTTTTCTTTTTAGCCTTCGCGTTTGCGCGTGCTCATGATGTCGAACTCTTTAATCACTACCAGCAGTTCCTCGACCGAGAGTCGGGTGCCGCTAATACGGTTCTATTAATTACGAGTAGTTATTTTGTTGTACGGTCGGTACAGGCGATCCGCGTTGGCTTAAACCGGCAATGCACAGCTTGGTTGGTTGCTGCCTTGGTCTGTGGTGGAGGGTTCCTCGTACTTAAGGTTATGGAGTTTGCTGAAAAATTCTCCGCAGGCATCAGTTTGAGCACCAATACGTTTTATATGTTTTATTTGTCATTGACCTTTTTCCATTTTATGCACGTTATCATGGGCATGGTTATATTGGGTGCGGTTGCGATTAAAGCATGGCGTGGAGCCTATACGGTGCAAAGTCATCATGGTGTAGAAACCGGTGCATCGTACTGGCATATGGTCGATTTGGTTTGGATTGTTCTGTTTCCACTTGTTTATGTGATGAGGTGATGGTTTCATGAGCAAGTCAACATCTTCATCCTCCAAGCGCACCTCCTTTGTTTGGGTACTATTAATTGTCTTAACGATAGCAACTTATGCGGTTGGTAAGGCGGGACTCCAAGGCACAAATATTGCAGGTTTACTTTTGTTGTCTGTGTTTATCAAAGGGCATTTTGTAATTGCAGATTTTATGGGATTGCGGAATGTCAAAAAACAATGGCGTTTCTTGGTGCATGGTTGGTTAATCTTCGTAGCTGCTATGATTGGGGTGGCTTACATATTAGGATCATGAGGCGCATAGGCCTGTTATCATTATAATGAAAAAAAAATTGTTTAATGACAGAGAAATTCCAGAAGTCGCTCTGGAGAGTATGAATGAGACTCACTATGAGGAGGCAGCTCTAGTCGCGAAGCTTAATGGACTGCTAGAGCGCCAACAAGCGGGTGAATCCTTGGATACTGAGATTGATGCTCAACTTGAAGAATGGCTGAAACACACCCAGGCTCACTTTTCTCGGGAGAACGACATGATGGTTGAGCATGGCTTCCCACCTTATCCTGTTCATCGGGCTGTTCACGACGAGGCGTTGGAGTTACTGTCGTTTAATGCGCAGCAATGGCATGAAAATCGCGATATCCAAGCTTTGCGTCAATATGTTCAGGAAGTATGGCCAGAGTGGTATCTCCAGCATATTTCGTCAATGGACTTTATTACAGCACAATTTTTAAGTCAGAAAATGTAGTGGAAAATTCTGTAAAACAACCCGCTGAAGATTCGGTTCCTTATTATCAGGCTCAAGGAAATGAAGTGCCGTTGTTTGAGTATGCGTTCCGTAATCAGTTACCCATGCTGATTAAAGGCCCAACGGGCTGTGGTAAAACGCGTTTTGTTGAACATATGGCGGCACGTTTGGATCGGCCGTTGTACACTGTGGCTTGTCATGATGATTTGACCGCTGCAGATTTGGTTGGGCGCCATTTGATCGGTGATGGTTCAACGTATTGGAATGATGGCCCTTTGACGCGAGCAGTGCGCGAGGGGGCAATTTGCTATTTGGATGAAGTGGTGGAAGCGCGGAAAGATACGACGGTGGTTTTGCATCCGCTTTCAGATGATCGTCGCATCTTGCCGCTTGAGCGAACCGGAGAAACTTTACATGCACCAGATGACTTTATGTTGGTGGTGTCTTATAACCCGGGCTATCAGAACCTTCTTAAGGGCATGAAGCCTTCTACTCGACAACGATTTGTATCTATGCGCTTCGATTATCCTGCGCCAGAATTAGAGCGTGATATCGTTATAAGGGAGTCTAGGGTGGACGCGCCTACTGCTGAGCGTTTGGTTCATTTGGTGACCAGTCTACGAGCACTTAAGGATCATGATCTTGAAGAATCAGCCTCGACTCGTTTGCTTATTTACACTGCACGGTTGATGCGCGATGGCTTTGGAGCAGTTGAGGCGTGCCGCGCTGCACTTATTGAACCATTAACGGATGATGAACCAACGATTGAAGCTTTAATGGAGGTGGTGCATGCCAACTTCGCCGTATGAGGTAGACACTACTGGAAAGCATCTGGCGATTACCGCTGAGAGTTTATATCTACTGAACTTGCTTTTGTTTCCGGGGCTTGCTTTTCTGATTTTGTTGCTTGTGTACGTGTTTAAACAGTCCAATGCGTTGCCGTTGGCGGCTAATCATTTGGCGCAGACCGTTGGTGTCAGCATGATAGGTGGGGCGATGATCGTGGGGATTATCGTATTGTTGTTTTTCTTCTTAGGTTTGAATTCGGCTTATACCTGGACGGTTGTTGTTCTTTATTTTACCTTGATTCATAGCAGCCTGATTTTGTTGGGAGTGATTGGTTTGGTGAAGGCTATGTCGGGCGAACACTTTGTTTACCCTGTCATTGGGAAACTATTTTCTTCTTGATTCCTGCCTATCGATGAACTTTGCGAAACTTGTTGAGCTTGAAGAGTGGGTAGGTTCTATTTGGCACCGGGCAGTCACAAAAGCCGCGAGCCATGATTTTCCTGAGGCGGCTATTTCTTTAGGAGAGGTTCGTCAGTCGGCTGCAGTGATGTTTCGTGCGCTGGGCGGTGAACCGGGCTTACGCATCGAAGCGGCTGTTGAAGTGGATCACGGATCGCGTAGAAGTTTTTTGGCTCGTGTTGCTGGCAGCGAAAAGCACGTTGAATTAGCTTGGCGCGACCAAGAAACGTTGCGCTTACCTGCGCGCATTGCTTGGTTCTCAGAGCGTGACCTGAATCGTCAGCTTTATCTCTGGTTGGCTGCACTGGCTGCAAATAATCGTCTTCCGAAGGGCGACTGGTTGCAAGAAAATGTGATTGCGACGCTTGACGTATTAGAACATTACCCCGGACTGGCAGAGCGATACCGCCGTCTTGCTGGAGCCCATTTGCTACAACGCCCCGACTTGAAAGATCTCAAGGGGGAAGAAGCAGCGCAGGAAGAAATGATTCAGCAATATCTGCGCGAGCCGAAGCGGGATGTGTCGCCGTTACAAGCGGCATTGCGGCCAGCACAACCAGTTCCATTGTGGTTACATCCGCATCCTCCTTTTTTTGGTAAAGCCAGCGCACCTATTGACGAAGGTGATGATGACTCGGACGATTCAGACAGTCAATCAGCTAAGAATAAAAAACGCCGCAAAGGTGAGCGCGTTGATATGCCAGATGGCCGAAATGGCTTATTGGCTTTTCGTTTGGAAAGTATGTTTACGCGAGCGGATTACGTCTCGGTTGACCGTCCGACAGAAGACGATGAAGACAAGGATGCAAACTCCGCAATTGATGATATGGACGTTGTCAGTATTGCAAGAGACCGGAAACGTACCGCGTCTAAACTGCGTTTTGACCTTGATTTGCCGCCTGAAGACAATGATGATCTTTACCTGGGGGAGGGCACTCCTTTACCTGAATGGGACTACCGTAGTGGTACTTTGCAGCAGGATCATGTTCGCCTTCAATTAATGTTAGCGCATGATGCAGAAGCCATTGCTTTACCCGATCACCTCAAAGCTAAAGCGCGTCGAGTACGGAGTTTGTTTGAGATCCTTAAGCCACGGCGAATTTGGTTGAATGGGCAGCCTGATGGAAGTGAGCTGGATATTAACGCGCTCATTATGCATATTACGGATCAAAAGCGTGGAATGCATACCGAGCAGGCCAATGTATTTCGCAGTTTTCAGAATGCCCAACGGGATCTCTCTTGTTTGTTGTTGGCTGATCTGTCTTTATCCACGGATGCTCATATTAACAATGAACAAAAAGTGATTGACGTTATTCGTGACAGCGTATTTTTATTTTCCGAAGCATTGGATTCTACTGGAGATCGTTTTTCACTTTACGGTTTCTCATCAAAGCGACGTAATCATGTTCGGTTTCACCTGTTAAAGGGGTTCTCTGAACCGTGGTCTGATAGAGTAAGAGGGCGAATTCAAGCCATTCGGCCTGGATACTATACGCGTATGGGGGCGGCTATCCGCCAAGCAACGGCGTTACTTGAGAAAGAAGCGTCAACTCAAAAACTGCTTCTTATTCTTACAGATGGCAAACCCAATGACCTGGATAAATACGAAGGACGCTATGGTGTAGAAGATACGCGTATGGCCGTGTTAGAAGCTAAAAAAGCGGGCTTACACCCTTTTTGTGTGACGATCGATGAGCGTGCTCAGGAGTACCTACCTTATATATTTGGTAATGGATCCTATGTATTGATTAGAAATGCAGAAGAATTACCACGTAAGTTGCCTCTGCTGTATTTACGGTTGGTGCACTAGTGGACGCCAACTTTTTTCTCAGTAAGGCGGAGTAATCGCAGTATAGCCATTCTATGTAAATGTTTTTTAACGCCGCTGATGGGAGGGAAGTAGAATAGCGTCCTTCGGGTTGCCACTGAGAAATAACCACGCGGTGTTATTCCTCGCTAATTTGGGGCAGCTAAACCTATTTTTTCATACCTTGCCTGGCTACTTTCCAGTGACAACGGTGGCCATTGGTGTGTTAACGCTCTCAGGGTTTTTATTGGCTTATAACCGCACGCGTACGGCGAACAGTTTCAAGGGTTTGATCGATGGTTTTATCGAGTTGCTCAATTAACTCGGTTCGTTCGGGAGATTCTGGCGTAGAGGTTTTTACTGATACGAGTAGATCCGCTAAGGTTTGGCTGCCATAAATAATGAGCGATCCTTTTATGTTATGGGCTAGCTTTCTTGCTTTATCATCATCGCCCGTTTTTAAGGCATCGAGCAGTGCTGTTTTGTGCTCCGGGAGGCGAATGAGAGCTTGGTCGAGTAGCCTAGCCGTTGATTCTGGCCCAAGGCTTGATAGGAGTTGGTCTAGCTTTTCGTGAACTTCTTTATGGGGTGTAGGAGGTTGTCGCATGATTTGCACGAGGTTAGATTTTGTCCCTGCTCCATCTATCCACTTTAGTAAGGTATCACGCAATTGTCCTGGCTTAATGGGCTTGGTTAAAAAATCATTCATTCCTGCTTTAAGGCATTTTTCTTTTTCACCGGAGATTGCGTGGGCAGTCATTGCTATAACGGGTAAATTTTCCCACCGTTTGTCAAGGCGGATCTTTCGTATGGTTTCGTACCCGTCCAATTTTGGCATGCGAATATCCAATAGAATGAGGTCATAGCTTCTCTTTTCCAATGCCTCAAGAGCTTGGTAACCATTTTCCACGGTATCGACCTTTGTCCCTAGTGCATGTAAAAATTCTTGAGCTACATGCTGATTTAATGCATCGTCTTCGGTAAGTAAAATACGACTAGCCACTAAGCTTGGATGAGGTTTAATAATCTTATTTGGTAGTTTCTTAATGGAGTTTTTACTAGAGTTTGCTGTACCAACCGCAAACCGGGCCCTGAAATAAAACCGACTTCCCTCACCACTTTTACTCTCGAATTTTATTTTACTTCCCATTTTTTCTACAATTCGTTGGCTGATAGCCAAGCCTAGGCCAGTACCACCATAACGTTTAGAGTTGGATTCATCGCCTTGGATAAAGGGCGTGAACAGTGAGTGAACTTTGTTGGGTAATAGACCGATTCCACTGTCAATAACTTCAAACTGTAAAACCACGGATTCTATCGATTGCTCAACGTTGTTAATTCGCATTTCAACCTTTCCCGTGTGCGTGAATTTAATGGCATTTCCGATAAGATTGATAAGTACTTGGCAGAGCTTTGAAGGGTCACCGATTAGAACCTCAGGAATATCTCTAGTAGTGCGAATAGTGAAACGAAGCCCTTTGTCGTGGGCTTTACTTGCCAACATATTTTCCAAGCTATCGAGCATTTCGGCAAAGTGAAACTCTTTTTTATCAAGCACTAACTGACCGGCTTCAATTTTGGAAAAATCCAAGATATCCTCGATGATATTGAGTAGTAACTCAGCGGCATCCTGCTGTTTATCAATATATTCCCTTTGTTGAGGCGTGAGTTCGGTTTGTTGTAAAAGCTCGGCCATGCCGGTTACGGCATTCATAGGGGTGCGGATTTCATGGCTCATATTGGCTAGAAATTCGCCTTTGGCTTGACTGGCAGCTTGTGCCGAATCTCTAGCTGTACGTAATCGAGTGTTGACTCTTCTGAAATTGGAGGCCGTATAAATCAGCGCGAAGTTATATAATACGGTGAGAAATGCAAGGCTGACGAACAGTTGCCCTCCTTCTATCAAAAATCGCAGCGCTGCAACTACCATGATGGGTTGCGAATAGCAAAGGAAAGCACGCAGGCTAGATGAATACACTGACGGTGCGCCAGAGGTCATTCCTAGTAATATAATGACGTGGAACATTTGTTGGGTTGGGGAATCGCATTCAGGAAAAATAAATATGAGTGAAGATGCCCAGATGCTCCCGGAGACGGTGACCGAGAGTAAGAACAATGTATCCCAAAAATCAAGTTCACTAGGGCTAGGGTTTTGGCGAAAATATTCAAGTGAAATGGCAATTCTGACAAGTACGCCCAGCAGTGTGACAATAACCCAGCCTAGCAAGACACTGGTGGTCACATAACCATATAATCCCAATGCTAACGTAGTGCTGCCCGCGACGGTGGTGATATAAGCAACACGAGAATTTTTAAATAAGTGTTCTAGTGGCAGCCTTTCCCAGCTTCTAGTCCATTTTTTTATACTATCCATATGCTTATTCTAACGTAAATACTAGAGGAGTTATTAGGGTTAATATTTTACTATAGCTCTACCTGAAATGTTTCCACTGAGCATGCTTTTACAATAGGTGGGAATGTCTCCCATTGAGAGCGCTGAATCACTTATTGTGTTTAACGCTGGAGGTTTAAGTTTGTTGGCCAAATGCCTCCAGAGTTCTTTGCGTAACGGCATGGGGCAATTGACGG
The DNA here is from genome assembly GCA_032355345.1 of Lepetodrilus pustulosus. Lineage (NCBI taxonomy): Eukaryota > Metazoa > Mollusca > Gastropoda > Lepetellida > Lepetodrilidae > Lepetodrilus > Lepetodrilus pustulosus. The sequence continues at coordinate 10,500 of JAULBP010111882.1, read as the reverse complement.
AGTCAATGCCCAATAGATTGATGCCGCGTAATATAAAAGGCATAACGGTGGTATGCAACGTGTGGCCACCTGCAAGTCCGATGCTCGCAATATTGCCATGGGGTTTAATGGTGCGAGTGAGTCCTGCGAGTGTTTTGCCTCCGACATTATCTATTGCGCCCGCCCAACGTGCTTGTTCCAAAGGATGGCTTCCAGGTTTGAATTGGTCACGGCTTAGTATTTTGTTTGCACCCAGTGTTCTTAAGTAATCTGATTTTTCTGATTTACCGGATATTGCGGTGACCTGATAGCCACATTGCGCAAGCATGTTAATTGCCATGCTACCTACTCCGCCACTGGCACCTGTCACTGCAATGGGGCCGGCAGAAGGGGTTTGATGGTTTTCTTCCATGCGATGAATGGCAAGTGCTGCGGTGAATCCGGCAGTGCCAATCATCATGGCCTCCCGTAAGGTTAGATCGTCAGGGCAAGGGACAACAAAATCTGCACTAACCTTAACCTGCTCGGAATAGCCTCCATCAAAGTGTTCTCCTAGCCCGAACCCGGTTACTAAAACCGCATCGCCCGCTTTAAAGCGATCATCGTTGGAACTGTGTATAACCCCTGATACATCAATCCCAGGTGTCATTGGAAAGGAGCGCAGAATTTTTCCTTGGCCTGTGATGGCTAATGCGTCTTTATAATTGATACTGGAGTATTGGCTGAGAATGATGACTTCGCCACTCATGGGCGAGGGTGTAGGAACGGTTTCTAGCTGGGCTGCTGAGCCGTGATGAACCCGCAATGCCCTCATATTCATTGTTGCGAGACTCTTCCGACCAGTATTCGGTTGGAGTATCTCGTGGCGAAATCGTCATGAAAATAGCGCATTCGGAGCATAAAATTGATTATGAGGTCAGTTTATTATGCAGTAAATGATACCCGAAATTTGTAATGAATGATGCCTACTGAGCTTTCTTATTATTTCGGGTAGTGAGCTTAACGTCGCATGGCGTAGAGTGCCTCAATGTTTTCCTGGTACTGTTTTTCGATTTGGGGGCGCTTTATTTTAAGCGTGGGTGTGAGTAAGCCGTTATCAACTGTCCATGGATCACGGCTTAGGTGAACCCGACGAATCGATGCGAACCCAGGGAAGGCTGTGATTTGTTTGCCAATGCGTGCGAGTATGGCCTTCTCGACAAATTTTTCTTTTAGAGATGTTTTGTCGGTAGCTTTCACTCCTAGGGTGTCGGATAATTTTATCCACTCCTCTGTTGACAGTACGACCAGCGCCGCAAGAAATGCCCGCCCTTCACCGATAATCATGATTTGCTCGATTAAAGGGTCTAAGAGAATGGCCATTTCCATGTCGTTGGGTGACACTTTTTCGCCATTACCTAGTACGATAATTTCTTTGATACGACCGGTGATATAAAGGTGTCCAGATTCAGTAATGCGAGCTTGGTCGCCGGTGTGTAGCCAACCGTCTTTATCAATCGTTTCACGGGTGGCTTTTTCGTTCTTCCAATACCCCAGCATAATGCAGCGGCTACGGGTGAGGAGTTCATTGTTTTCTCCGATGCGCACTTCTACACCTGTGAGTGCTTGACTAATGCTTCCGGGGATATTGGATTCTGGCCGGTTAACACAGACCACGGGCGAAGATTCTGTCATGCCATAGCCTTGAAGCAATGGCATACCTAGACCGATAAACGTCTTGGTGATTTCGGTAGGCATGGCAGCACCACCGACAACGGCGTACTTCATGCGACCGCCGAAAGCAGAGAGTATTTTGCGAGACACGAGGCGCTTGAGTAGAGGGAATAACAGTAGAGAAAGCGTGTAACGCTCATGCCCTTGTTGGTACTGGTAGTGTTTCCAGCCTATGTTGACAGTAAGGTTAAACAATAGGCGGGTGAACGTGGACTGTTTGTTCAGCGAGGTCATGATTTTCGCATAGACGCGTTCGTAAATGCGGGGCACCGATATCATGACGGTGGGTTTTTGGGTTTTTAAATCTTCTGCTAATTGATTGACTGAGCGGGCGAAGGCTACTTCTGCACCCACCATCATGGGGACATAAAGTCCGCCCGTGCGTTCTAACATGTGTGACAATGGCAGGAATGAAAGAAACCGGTCATCGTGACCGAAATTGCCACAGACGCTTGATTGGTAGGCATTATAAAGGATGTTGTCGTGGCTGAGCATAACGCCCTTGGGTCTCCCCGTAGTGCCTGAGGTATAAACGATGGTTGCGAGATCTGTGGGTTCTGCATTATGCACGAGGATCGGGCCTTCTTGTCCAAAAAGCCAATCGGTTAGCGAGATAAGGCGAGGGTCGTTCGGGTGGTCTTCTTCCTCGATGGTTTGGATGCTGACGATGCGCTTGAGGCCTTTGAGATCTTTACTGACGGTTTGTAATCGTTGCCACTGCCGTTTGCCGTCGACGACGAGCAGCTTTACGTTTGCATCGCGGATGATATAGGCGGCATTTTCGGGGCGGTCTTCAGTGTAGAGAGGAACTGTCACAAGTCCCATTCCCAGAGCAGCTTGATCGAATACGACCCATTACCGGCAGTTACGCAACATAATCGCGACTCGGTCTCCTGGCTTTAGCTTTTCACCTTGCAGTGATGCTTGCCAGCGGCCAACCTCCTTGCCCATGGCCGCCCAACGGGTGGACTCCCAACGTTGGGCGGCGATATCGTAAGAGCGATAAGCGATCTTGTCAGGATTGGTTGCGAGTCGAGTGCGGAAAAGATCAGGCAGGGATTTGGCCTCATCGGAGCGAAGGGTGGTTGTTCTCATAATGAATGGTGACTTTATTTTTATTTCGAAGTTCGTGCTTCAGTTTAGTAGAATATGGAAGAAAATGAAGTGTTCTTTAACACGTTTAGTCACTTGCACGGAGAAAATTGTTTAGTTGGGGTGGGTCTGGTTTTAAGCGGAGCAGTTTGACGCGTTGAGCCGTATTCGTTACGAATTTGATGGAATGGATGGGATTCTCAGTGATAGAGATGAATTGAATTGGCATCAGCTTATCCTCGATTTTGCGAGCCATTGCTGTCAGGCAAATGATTTCCACGATGGGTCATTCCCTGAAGGTTCAGCGTCGTTGTTGGGTTCTTCGTTTGGTGCTTCACCCGCTTCGCTCCAGGGGCGGTCGGTTGTGCGTCTTTCGGGTTGGGTGTAGTCATTCGGTTGGTTTACCGGTGCGCCCGCTTCATCTTCGAGAGTTCGATAAAATGAAATCAGCAACTCCAGTTCTTTAGCTTGCTCTTCGAGGATTCGACTAGAGACAGCCACCTCCTGAACCATCACGGTGTTTTGTTGATTAACTTCGTCAAGTTTCAGCACAGATTGATTTATTTTCCCAACGCCTGATGCTTGCTCTTCTCCGGCAAAGGTGACTGTGGAAATGACATCACTTACTTTGGTGACCACATCAACGATTTCATTCAGGCTTTTGCCAGAAGCATTAACCAGTGTACTGCCCAATTCAACTTTCTTTACGCTTCCTTCAATCAGTGTTTTAATTTCCTGTGCGGCATCGGCGGATCTTTGGGCAAGATTTCGGACTTCGGATGCGACGACCGCAAACCCTCGACCTTGTTCACCTGCTCGGGCAGCTTCTACGGCAGCGTTTAACGCGAGTAAATTAGTTTGAAATGCAATTTCGTCAATGACATTAATGATTTCAACTATTTTCGAACTATCATCATTAATTTCTTTCATCGCGGAGATGGCTTTTTTTACAATTTGTTGCCCATCTTTAGCGTGTTGATTGGCATTGGCTGATAACTGGTTGCCTTCTTGGAGATTTTCAGCATTTAGCTGTACCGTCGCAGTGATTTGTTCCATGGCGGCAGCGGTTTGTTCCAGATTTCTACCTTGCTCTTCGGCGCGTTGAGCGAGAGACATATTGCTTTGTGCTATTTCTTTGGCGCTGCTTCTCACCGTATGAGTAACATCTCCAATGGAGCTGTTTACCTCAATGAGTTTGTGTTGCATGCTTTGTAAGGCATTAAACGAGGGAGTGTGGTAGTGGTATTCTTTTTCTGAGAGTATGCCTGCTGAAATACTTTCTAACGCCTCTGTCATTATTTTTGACTCTCGACTCAGGCGTTTTATGAGTGTACTACCTAATAGTAGTGTAATGAAAATAATGACTAAACTGATAACGGAGTTTATCCATATCTCTTTGCTAGAAGCGTTGGATAGTTCCTCCATTTTTTTCAGTGTATTCTGGGTTAGCTCATCTTCTACCTGTTTCAGGTGATTAATCTTATTGGTTTGTATTTTGAACCAATGATTGGCATCGATGCCAAAATTTCTTCCTGTAGTTTGAAGTGCTACATTTCTCATCTTGGCAGTTTCAGAAAAGACCGGAGAGCTTGCGTGCGTATTAAACGACTTGATAATCTCTTTATCCGCAAACCGCTTAAAACTAGAAAAATATATTTCTTGTTGTGCGACTAAGGTGATAAATTTATCTCGCATGCCGGGAGCATACTGATTAGCAGAAAATGTACTGGTAAGAATAGCACGAATTATTCCTGATAATTCTTTTGCTTTCATGAAATTAGCAGACGCGAGTGCAGATCTTGAAATTTCAGTATTATTACTTTTAATAGAAAGGTTAGTTATTACACCGAGTATTTCTGTATTAATTCGTGTGAAATATCCGACTGCTTCACCTAAAGATATGGATTGGCTCTTTATATTGCTTCTGACCCCAGAAAGCCGTTGAAACTCAGATGCGATTATTTCTAAGCTAGAGCCGACTCCAGGGTGAATAACTGATGGGTCATTTTGCTTTAGAAAGTCATTAAATTCATCTAATCGTTTATCGGTATCTGATGAGTGGTTTGATAGCTGAAGGCTAAACTTTTTTCCATGGCTACCAAGATAACCAGCAGAAAGGCCTCGTTCAATCTGTAGTTCATGCAGCAGTGCCGATGCGGTAACTGAAAAATGGGGCAGTACCTTGAGTTGGTCAATCTGTTGTTTCTCTGCAATTGATGAATAAATTAGGTAACTTGCAGCGGCGATAAAGGCTGCAAGAGGCACTAGCAATATTCCTACTAGTTTTGCTCCAAATGACAGGTCTTTAGGTAATTTCATTGCAGGTGGTATCCCAGATTTAGGCGCATCAGTCGCTGTATATTAATTTCCGTAAAAACCTTAAAGGCAATATTTGAGCCAAAGTATGGGCGGACTCAATTTTGGATCAAAAGGTATTTATTGACAGTTTTTGTCGTGAATAGCGGAAACAGTTGTTTACTCGAACCTTCTATGGAGGAAGATATTGTCCATGAATCTTTGAGCATTTTGATAGTGTGATTGCTTTCAACCTAGAGGACTCAGTTGAGTCAGAAAGTTTATACAAACCCTTGATGCGTCTCTACTGACCCCAAGCGCTGCCCAGATAGGTCTCGCTAATGCAGGCTCCAGTATCACCTGATATCTTAGATATGTTATCAGTATCTTCGGATACACTTTGTTACATAAAGACACTCTACGTTAACAGACGTCCGATATTTAATGGCTTATCGTATCTCTCAAATAGATGGTTAGGCGTAAATGAAGATGGAATATAAGCAATCAATGATGAATAAGGTGGTGAAAAAGCCAATATTGATTCTGACTAACCTAGTGAATAATGGTGACTCATAATGTACTCAGAAGCTGATCTGAGCAGTTTTTATCAAGTGGTTTCACATACGATGGATATTAGTGTGTAGCAATGTCTGATAATTCAAAAAGAAGCATCTTACTTATTGAAGACGATGAACCTCTTGCAGCCTTAATTCAGGAATATTTACAAAAACATGATTTCGAAGTTGAGGTTGAGTTACGCGGTGATAGAGCTGTGGAACGAATCATCGCCGAACGTCCTGACCTTGTTATTTTGGATATCATGCTGCCCGGAAAAGATGGGTTCGAAATTTGTTTAGAAGTTCGTCCAGTATACGGGGGGCCGTTGATGATGTTTACAGCCAGAGATGAAGACATCGATCAACTGCTGGGTTTGGAACTGGGAGCCGATGATTATATCTGTAAACCTGTACAGCCGCGCCTGTTATTAGCGCGCATCAAGACAATACTTCGTCGAGTGAATGGAAAGAATTTTCTGTCGCCTATTAATGAATATTATTTTGATGGATTCAATATAAATGCCTCCAGTAGAGAGGTGTTATTGAATGGCCACTTGCTGGATCTTACGACAGCGGAATTTGATTTACTTTGGCTATTGGCATCCCATGCAGGTGAAGTGATGAGTCGTGATGACATATTAGGGCAGTTACGGCGTATCGAGTACGATGGTATGGATCGATCCATTGATTTGCGTATTTCTCGATTGCGCAAAAAACTGGGTGATAATTCGGCCAGTCCTCAACGCATTAAAACAGTGCGTGGTAGTGGCTACTTATTCGTAGGGATGTTGTCTTGATTCGTATTTTTTTAAAGCTGTATTTACTGGTTATTATTCCACTATTGGTCATTATATTTTTACCGGGTAGCCCTGCCCACTTTGTTATTGATGGCTGGATACAAGAAATGGTAGCGGAACAATATCAGGGCACCTTTTTTTTACTTGAGAAAGAATTAGAGGGTTTGCCCGAGACGCGTTGGGCAGCCAATATTGATGAATTAGACAAAGAATTTGCACGTAAGTTGAAGCTTGACCGGATTGATAACATTGACATCAGTAATTCTCAGCGTCGTCGATTGTTAGAGGATGGTTTATTGTATTCATCGGAAGAGACGGAGGGATACTGGTATCGGATTAGTGGCAGTGATTACGCGATTTATAATGGTTTGACAGACTCTGACGATGAATTGTTCCATCGTGATGCCCAAGGCACGGCCTTTTTAATTAGAAAGTGGATAGCCGATTATGATGATCCACGCAAGGGTGTGGAGGCATTGCGGAAGCATTTTTCTTTTCCTCTACAGTTACTACATGAAACTAAGCTGGAGTTAAACGAGACGAAAAAACAGCAATTACGCGATGGAAGAATTGTAGGTACTGAATTGAATAGTAGTGAAGACCTTTATTACATGGCACTTGGTAGGGATGACCTTATTCTCAAGGCTGGCCCTGTCAGCGATCATCATTTGGACCAGCGAGTAATCGCCGTGTGGGCTTCGTTTCCTGCATTACTCTTGGCAATTGCTGTGTTGCTTTGGTCGGTACCGTTTTGGCGCGATTTATTGCGCCTTAAGAAATCGGCCTTTATTCTAGGAGAGGGTAACCTGGAATCACGCGTTGATTTGCCAAAAGGTTCTGCGTTGTTTGACTTAGGTAATGGTTTCAATACGATGGCAAAGCGTATCAAACAGTTAATCGATGGTCACAAGGAGCTTACCAATGCGGTTTCGCATGAGTTAAAAACGCCCGTTGCACGATTGCGTTTTGCACATGAAATGCTACGTGAACAACCCGATAAAGAGGATCAAAACCGTTATTTACAAAGCATTGATCGTGACTTGGGCGAACTTGAGTCTCTGATTGATGAATTATTAACCCATGCACGATACGACCGTGCTGACTATCCCATCCATCCAGACAGTTATTTCCTAAAAGACTGGCTGGAGTTACTCATACTCGAATTTTCTGAGCTTTATCCCAGATTAAATTTTAGTCTAAAAATTGAATCAGGAATTAAAACCGCACGATTTGATAAGCAAGCGATGTCCCGAGTAATTGGAAACCTGTTATCGAATGGGGCGCGTTACGCTCAGTCAACGGTAAAAATTTCAGTGATTCGCGACATAAAAGGCATTGATTTCCAAGTGGATGATGATGGTTGCGGTGTTTTAGAATCTGATCGACTAAGCATTTTTGAACCGTTTGTACGACTGGATAGCAGTCGGCAGCGAGGCTCAGGTGGAACAGGTTTAGGGCTGGCGATTGTTAAACGTATTGTAGAGCGGCATGGTGGTTCGGTGGTCTGTGAACAGTCGGATCTTGGCGGCGCAAGATTTACGGTTTCTTTGACTACCGTGGTAGATGGCGATAAAAAATTATAGAGACATCCTGGAGTTAGGAAAGAATAACGATGAAAAATAATCAATATCTATTAGTGGCTTTTGTATTGATAGGAAACATCGGTTGCTTGGCTGTACAGGCAAATGATGAGTTGGATACTGTTGATGTCGAAGCGCAAGAAAGAGCCGATCCTCAGGTTCCAGGTGGAATAGGCTTGGATATTAAGACACTGGAAACGGTACCGGGTAGCGGCGGTGATCCATTACGTGCAATTCAGTCGATGCCCGGTATTGCAGTATTAGATGATGGTAGTGCCGAACCGGCAGTACGGGGATCGCGTCCAGAGGATAATCTCTATTTTGTGGATTTTTTACCAACGGGGTATCTATTTCATTTGGGTGGGAGTGTGAGTGTTTTTAATGATGAGCTAGTGGATATATTTAACCTTTATCCAGCGGCTTTTGGGGCAGAATATAACGGTGCTATGGGCGCTGTTATTGATGTCGAGTTACGCGATCCCGTTACAGACAAACTGACTACTACGCTGGATATTAGTTTTATTAAGGCAGGAGCGCTAATTGAGGGGCCTGTTACCGAAAACCAATCGTTTTATCTTGCCGCTCGTTCCAGTTATATTTACCTGCTTCTAGAAGGTGTTGTGTTGGATGAAGAGGATGGGATTGAGTTTGTTCAGTTCCCCAAGTTTACGGATTATCAAGGAAAGTATGTATGGAAACTTAATGATCAAAGTGATCTGAAGCTGATATTCAATGGTGCAAGCGATGAAACGCGAGTTGATCTCAAGGAAAATAATGAAGATATCTTGAATGAACCTGACTTGATTGGACTGCATGTTGACGATACCCAGTTTCATAGCCAGGGCTTAGTCTGGAGTCAAAAAAATGATTCAGGGCGTGAGATCAAGACAGCCCTGGGCCATTCAGTCTCACGAAGCAAAAACATTGCGGCCGAGGCTGGGCGGTTCGAGTCCACCGTGGATAATTGGTTTCTGAAAGGGCGTATGATCCAATCCCTGGGGAGCGATCATCGTTTAGCGATCGGAGGCATTTGGGAGACTAGCCGAGCCGACTATGATCTAAACTTTAAGGATCCGGGGTGTAAGGAGTTTGATGTGGACTGTAGTGTTACCGATGCGCAAAGGCTTGCAAGCGCGAGGAAATTAACCGTTAAAAATTGGGAGTTATTTGTTGAGGATACTTGGTTTTTAAACGATCATCTTAGCATTACACCGGGGGTGAGTTTTCATACGGAAGATTATCTTGATAAATCATTTTTAGAGTCTCGTTTTCGTGTGGAATACGAAACGGCACCCGATTGGATATTAACGGCGGGAATGGGGCAATACCATCAGTTTCCTGAGTTTGGGCAGGTGGAGCAAGTGTTTGGTAATCCTGACCTCAATCATCGTGAATCTAATCATGCAGTTTTGGGGCTGGAGCATTTTATGGATAATGGTTGGCAATGGAAATCCGAACTTTACTACAAGGAATTTACTGATCTTGTTACCAGTCATCCGGATACTCGTTACAGTAATGATGGTGAAGGCACGGCCCATGGATTCGAAGCATTGATTAAGAAAGATCTTACCGATCATTGGTCGGGGTGGCTTTCGCTGAGTGCTTCAAAGGCCGAGCGCAAGAATAATCTGACCGGACAAACCTTCGACTTTGACTTCGACCAACCTGTGATTGCAACCCTTGTGGCACAATATAAACTTAATCAAAAATGGACGTTTGGTGCCAAATGGTGGTACCACAGTGGTTCCCCAGATACTCCCATTATTGGCGGGGAAGCTGACCCAGAGCGTCCAGGTCGATTCCGTCCAGTCTACGGTGACATTAATTCAGACCGTATTGCGGATTATCACCGCCTTGATATGCGTGCTGATCGAAAGTTTGATTTTAAACGTGTTGATATGACGGGTTATATCGAATTAATCAATGCTTACAACCATGAGAATGTTGCTGGCTACGATTACAATGAAGATTTTTCACAGCGCGAAGAAATCCATCAGTTGCCGGTGCTGATTTCTTTTGGTATTAAGGCGAAGTTTTGATTTTTTAGTATTGTTAAAATGATCTGCAGCTTGGTTCGTCGGTGTATCTATAAGTCAGTCTTAAACCGCTATCCTTTCTGGCAGCTCCACCCAATTTTCCGCAACTGTTTTTTCAGAGACCACATGCAGTACATGTTTGGCGCGGGAGGCGGCAACGTAGTAGTCTGCCGTGGTAAAACTGCGGCTTTCCGGTTTTGGGGGGCCATCGAGTAATAAAATTACGATATCGGCTTCCAGCCCCTTGAAAGCGCGGATGGTGGTCATCAATACCGATTTGTTGTCGCGCCAATGTTGGGTGTCAGTGCTAATGGCAAGCTTGCCAATTGAATGGATGCCTGCGAGACAGGTATTTTGTTGCCGTTTGGGCGACAGGATCGCAATCTGCGAGGGATCGAGTCCTTCGTTGTGCAGCAGATCCTTTAGTTGCTCGGTGATCATACGCGCAAGT
>JAULBP010111772.1:0-18102 GCA_032355345.1 Lepetodrilus pustulosus | reverse complement strand
AAGTCTGAATCGAAACTGCTCTCCCACCAACTAAGACTGGAAAGTGTCCCACGGGTACAGTATGAGGGAATGGTATCCCACGGCTTACCCACAATGGACATTAATGTATCTGACTATACTTCAGGCACAATAAAGATGGTGAGAGATTGTAACAGATAAATTTACCTGATTGTACTTCAGGTACTGTGCGATGTTTTCGGACACAAATTCAACCTTGCCTTGACTGTTCACAAGAAATAAGAATCCATCTAGAGCCTGAAAAAGAAAAAAAGGAAAAAAATGTTGATTAATGATCACATAAAATCATAAATTAATACATCCTGAAAATGTCATGATGTAGACATGATTCATAGCAATTGCCACAAGCAGCATCAGGTAAAGCGCTATAATGTTCACAAAATAGTGTCTACTTTCACTGGAATTTTGTTTCTTATCAAAGCCAATAGTTCCCTTTTTATACCATGCTGTATCTATTTTCATTAAACATTACTCTGATCAGCAATTATCTAATGATATATCTACGATTAGCTGTCACTGAAATGACCCCGATGAGACATACTGTACCTATTGGTCAGATCTTTACTATTTTACTATAGGTTCTCCTGCAGACAGGGCAAGTCACATGATGACAAGTCCAACGTGAATGTTTGATTCAGATGGAACTCAAATAAAACATGCTGGACATGTATGGTCAATTAAAATAAAACATGTGACAGAAAGTTGTCAGGGTTGGTGACAATTTGCCACTACAGCAATTTAAACTACTGGCCCGATTGTTCAGAAGGAGTTGAAGCTAATCAACCGGTTACTGTGAAACAGTTAAACGTTAACAAGCTCAAAATGAAAATGGCAGAAAGCAATCTAGCAAAGAGAGTTGGTGATAAACAGGAGTTCTAGAGCGCATTGAACAATATTGTTGTCAACTTTCAACAGTTTTTAACAATCAGCTAACTAGATGAGTGGCATAATCAGCCTGTGGACCATGATAAATAATGTAATGTGTACCCGATTAGAAATAGATATATACACAAGTCACAACATAACTTATCTAACCTTGAAAGTGGCTCTAATCCCCATATTAAAATAATATACGAAAATAATCCAGTTTTGCATTTTTATCACTTTACCTTCAAACAACAGAGAAAATGGATGTGAATATATTAAATAAACATGTGTGATAATATAGTTGACTAGTTTTTAATATTGCGCCAAATCCTTGCTCTAGACCATGCCCATAGCGCTACATAATAATTCTGTTATGTGTGGTTAGAATTGGAAATGAATTAACCCTCTCCATGCTTGATTAGGCACATACACAGTTGTTTAGGGCATCTCCGGTTGCCTTCTGCAGGGAGAGGGTTAAGTGATCACCAGATGACCTGGTCCGAGTCTCACCTCCAATAGCAATGGTCCCAGCAGGTCGTTAGCGAGGATAGAAGGCTTGCTGGACGACACCTGGCTCTGTTGGACTGCGTCTCCGGATCCACTCTTAGCTGTAACAACAGTGACAACAGTAACAACGGATCCAATCTTAGCTGTAACAACAGTGACAACAGTAACAATCTTAGATGTAACAACAGTAACAATGGATCCAATCTTAGCTGTAACAACAGTGACAACAGTAACAATCTTAGCTGTAACAACAGTAACAATGGATCCACTCTTATCTGGAACGACGGATCCGCTCTTAGCTGTAACAACAGTGACGACAGTAACAATGGATCTACTCTTAACTGCACCAACAGTAACAACAGATCCACTCTTAGCTGCAACCGTGACAACAGTAACAGCAGATCAACTCTCAGCATTAACAGTAACTACAGTATCTAAGGATCTACTCTTACAGTAACAATATAAATATAAATTCACTCTCAGCAGTGATAATAGTAACGGCATATCCTCTCAGATGTAACAACAGTCACTAAAGGTCAGCTGTAAGTTGTAAAATTAGTAACAACAGCTCCCCAGTAACAATGGATCCACTCTCAGTTCTAACGATAACGTCAGGCCCACTCCGAGCTACAACATTGATAACATATCCACTCAGTCTGTGTGGATATGTAGCATCAACATCAACAGTAACATCAGCAATGGTAGATCCGACATCCTCAGCTGTAATGACAATAACTGATCCGCTGTCACAACAGTAACACTTAATCTACTTTCAGCTGTAACAGTAACACCAAAAAATATAATACCTTCACTAAATTTAATCAATTCTTCATAAGCCTAACCATCTTGTGTAGCTGAAAACACAAATCTAGTATGTTCGAATCTTGCTTAGTATAATAAATATCAATAGGCATCAGTCCTATAAAGCAAGGGAGATAACTGTATTATCTTCCATTGGACATGTTATGTAGAACATCCAGAAGAAATAAGTTAAACTAGCAACAAGTTCACTTAAACCATTCCCAGTTTTCAGATCCAATGACAGGTAATATAGGTTCAATTAATCCATTCCCGGCTTACGGATCCATCACGGCCAATGGTGGCCTGGTGTTGATCGACGTACCTTGTTTGTTAATTTGCTGGATTTGGTTGACAGTCTCCTGCAGTATTGCACACTTGTCGGGCTTGACGGAGAATACACTCATGTCCGTGAAACTGTCGGAGATCAGCTCGGCAAGCTCCTCAATGTAGATGGTCTCCTGGTCCCGACGCTGCTGCACATTCAGCTGTCTGGCGCTGAAACAACACAGACGCACGTCAAAAACTGCCGCTCTCAATAGCCGCGCTTTGAACTCGAAAATGTTCATACTTACTTAGGACACAAGACTGGGTAGTGAAATTATCAAAATTCATCATATCTAATTTGAAAGGTAAGTTGACAACATTAATGCAAGTTGTCATTATTCTGATAATCATCACATAATTGTGGTAAATACTCGACACATAATCAATAGATACAAATATAAAATAGAGAAAACATTCACTTGTACGCATGCATTTTTTTTAAGGATACATATTTCGACATTTTATCATACTTCATGATGAGTGACGCAACACAAGGATGGGTATCATGGTATGTGTGTAAATCCATGACATTCAATACTCCCAACATGGCTGCCATTGTCAGCAAATGCAATTCCGACAACGTCCTGAACTGTCATAGGTAAGAGTCTTATAGCTGAGCTGGAACACCACTTGGCCACACATTCCCATCTCGGAGCGGTTCCGTAAGCCTGGCTGGAGACCACTCAAGAGGTATCACAAATGAAGGTGGTCTCACCCTGCCTGCCAAACTACAAACACGCCGTCGAGCAGACCCTGGTTCACACACTGATGAGGACAGTATTTCCAGTGTAATACATTAAGCAACCAGTGGATGTCAGCGACATAGCATTCCTAGGTAATCCATGAAAAGGCTCGCACAAAACCAGAGCCTTTCATGTTATTTGCTTGCCGGATAAGTGGTGTCTCTGAACGTATCTTGTGCACCTCGATCTGCCTCCAAATCCTTCAAATATTAAGCCAAAAGGCAGAGGGCAGCAGCAGATTACTAACTCATTACAATGCAGCGTTATTATTTGTTTTCAACTCGCGTAAAACATTTCAACCGATCTTTACATTTCTGAACGTGTTGTTAACGCCATAATAATGAAAGGGTTAAATAACTGATATTGTTAATCTCAGATACATTTACTATTCATACAGAAAATGGGCAAACCAACGGTTTTCATTTTCTACCCACAATTTTGTGAATAGCATTCCATTAGTTCACGCATACCCCTCATCACATTTGTATGACCTTTATAACAAACAGCAATAAACATGAGCAATGGTTGACCAAACACGTTGCAAGCATGTCATATTCTACACATTTCTTCAAATGCCAAATTCATCCATGAACAGACTCATTTGCATTTGTGATGCTTAATTTAACTATTTTTCCATGTTGGATTGATTGAATTCACTGCTTAATGGAGTATATCCAGATGTCTTCAACAGAAAGAAGGTCATAGCTGGCGGACAACCCACAACAACTATAGCTTAATTATTATATAACCCCCACAGTATTATTGTTATGTAGACACACCAATAAAGATGACAGTACCATATCCATACTACTGCATCTTAATCTCTCAATAAACTCTTCTTCTACCATTAATTTACAGATCTGGACCTGAGATTGGTTACCAAACTTTTTGAGTACGATTTAATGCTCAAGCTGAGCATGAAATAGTACTACAAAAAAAAGTTTCACAATATTGGAGCCTGATTGAAACCAGCTCATCCCCCAACCTACACCTTTATAGATCTCTGTGCATAATCAGTACTCAGCGACGTGAATAATGACTATTTACAACTCCAACCAGCTGGAGAAGCATACAATGTGTGTTACGAGGCTGAACTTCTCTACCAGCCACACCGGAGATCCAATGTAGCATACAACGACTCACAAAGGCAAGACGGGAATCTCGTTGCCAGTCAGTTTTCCTTCGATGCAGGTATAAAAACAACACGATGAGTGGAAGAAAGTGATGCAGAAAACAGCATTGTATTGCTAATCCTGCCTGTGACACCACCAGTCAGGGATCCCTCTCGGCCCATCTCCAAACAAGTAATCCCTGTGCTGACGAGATGGTGAGGGCAAAAACACTCTCCACGGTGGCTTTCTGACGGCAGGAATGCTCACCAGAGCTGATAAATCAGCTGGAAATAGTAAAACCAGACCCAATTTCAGTTTCCATGAAAACAAGAAATTAAATTTTGTCATTAAAATGCATTCGCTGCAATTAATCTTCTGAAAACGTCCCAGCGATGAAGGAGCTTGAACGTGCTAGCAGCTATCTGTATCGGATATGACGACCACCCTGATGGGAACATGTAGTGTTGATGATGGCAATAGTTAGTGTCAATAACGGAGGTATGTGTCAATGCTTACTATATAGTGTCAATGATGGCAATACGTAATATCAGCAATGGCAATGTGTATTGTTATTGGTGGCAATGCTGATGGCAATCTGTTCAGAGGCAATGATTGAACACTGTGTCATTGTGATTGTTGATCTAATCCAGACGCGACTTACAGGAAATACAGGTTTTGACATACCGGCAGTAGCTTTCCCTTCTCAACACACTACCCAACATACAGTGCATCCTACTAAGATTTATCACTATTTACACCATCCATAAACACGATAAACATTGATAAAGTAAACCAACTGCATGGAGCGTAAACATTAACAGATGGTAAACCTAAATCACGATGTTAGAACCTTTAGATTGAAGAAAGAAATATGAAACATAACAACATTCTTTTGCAAATATGATGCTATGTCTATTTGTGTGTCTAAAAAAATATTATGCTATTAATAAACGAGAATAAAGCATTGGCCAGGCTGACCAGAACTCATGGACGTCACCATGATGAGGAGTTGATGTTTACAAACGGAAAGGTAAATCAGTGGTAGGACAAGGTGAACTTCCCTCGTCACCAACATAAGAAACTGGTTCTGGAAATGTCAAAGTACCTTGGCCCACTTTTGCATGCTTGGTCCCCGCTATCTATAGACTGCAATGCGTCACATCAAGATAAAAGATTTTTTTTTTAAACTGATACATGTATATATATATATATATAATTTGTGTGCAAGGACCTCCATTGCCAGTGACATGACTCGATACAACCACAGCAGTGACGGTAACAAGATAGGTGTGAGTGCGTTGCCTCCAGCTTAACCTTCTCCCTGCTACAGGCAACAGGTGATGCACTAAAGAGCAGGGAGAGGGTTAACCCTCTCCATGCTGCAGGCAACTGGAGATGCCCTAAAGAGCTGTGTTTGTGGATAATCCAGCAGGGAGGCATAGAGGTGCAGAGTCGATGCAAACTTCTCAAAAGTAGCTGAACAATCTAGAGTTACTTCCCCTGGAGGTGAATCTCCAAATAGGGTTGGAGGTGTGCGACATCAACGAAAGCATAGCGGAAAGATACGCTTAGGCACGAATCATGTTTGTCTGAGGATTGGGTACATCTGAAGAAGAGGAGATAGTTGACAATATCCTTTGCCAAAACAGCTTCAGAATGTCACATTTTGCTCAGTAAATAAACTCGATCTTGCGACGTAATAGGGAAATTTTATTTTTCATTCTGGCGTGTTTGATTGAGAAATTCCAGTAGAAACTCAGAAACATGTTAAATTTGACACAAGCAAAAACAACCAAGGTAAAATAGAAAGTAGGGTCATGAGAAAAGAAACTAACATTCGTAAGTTAATAGAGCATTGCACTATTCGAGTAATGTTAATAGATGCCATACAATATTGTTAAGGCATGTATAATCGAGGTTAGATTTCAGTAACTTAGAATGCTTCAGATACTGTTTGTAATGCTCAATTTGTATAGTAAAATTCATCATATTTCACTTTTTACCAAGTGATAATGTTTGTATTTTTAGAATGATTCTTGACTGGTCAAACAGATATGTTGGTTAAATGTTGAATTGCTCATAAAAAAAAGTCTGTAGAACTGCATTGTGTGTATATTTAACCAGGACTGCAATAAGTTACATCAGACACCTGTAGACTGACACTGAGGGCCATTTCGTGCCTCGCCTTCCAAGCAAGACATATCCAGTTTCTGGCTCACAATTTCCAAGTACCGAAAAGAATACAGTAACATTATAAACAAGACTGTATTAACTGACAGACTCTATTGTATTTAGTGATACCCTCCCAGGCCTCTTAGAAACCTGTCTGGTCATACCACAAAAGTGAAGAAAACCAGGAAATACAAGTAATTACCTTAGTGGTAGGTGCATTAATGAATATATGAAAATAGACAATGATAAACATATCAAAGTTTTGTTAATCCTTCAAGATTAACAAGTACCTAATATTTCAAAATCCAAATTAACAGATAACCCAACATAAGTGACAAGTGATACATAAATACATAAAAAATATATATGAATTAGTTATTTCTTTGATATTAACGATTGCGGTTATTACTTTATTATTATTATTATTATTATATTTATATTAATATTTATATAGTAGCCTTTCTATTAAAACTATGCTTAAGTGTGCTTTACTGATTAACTGATAACGGTAGCCTAGCTAACTCAAGTGACAGTGAAATCACCCATCGAAAACATTCCAAATGCTTAATTCATCTTCAGATTCATTCCTCCCCCACAAGTTCTTAGATCTCTACCGATACTAGCTGTCACTTCTTGGAAGGAGAGCTGAACTAGATACTTTTAAACTGATTAATTAAGCTGCAAGTGTGATTCAGCAAAGCGATGTTGATGTTAAACAGCAGACATATGCATAAGCCACATGCTAACCACCACCAACGTGCATGCTGATTACGAAGATTCGCTCACGAAGCAATCACAACAGGTGGTCTGGCAACCAGTACTGAAGGAAGGATCTGAGCGGTCATATCGAGGATCGTTCGTCGCCGACTGTCTCCACGACAGTCTCCACCCCAGTAGGTGCCGCCACTGTCGCTGTCGTCTAGCACTGCATCTCCCAGCTGCGTCTCCAGACATGTACAGACAGACAGCTCTGTTGACACCGATCGGCACTGGCTACCCTCTCCACACACCAGAACACAGAGCAACACCATCAGCACTAAGAAATAATCGCCTGCCTCGTGTTACCCTGGCAACCGAGAGAAAATGTAAAAAGGCCTAGAGAGTCTCAGCTGTTTTGCTGCCAAGTATGGACACGCCGAGGCTCAGGTAGACACTGGGGCTGCTAGATGCGCCTCCTAACCTCCCACTAGCCTCCCACGCCCCGGGGCTAAAGCCACAGCTCCATGCCATCAACCAGCAGCCTGAGAAACCCAACCCAAGTCCACCCCGGAACCATGTTATTAAGGGAAACCTGGCTTGTCAAGTCTGTGTCATTAGGTGGAGAGAGCACCGAGGATAAGAATCAGGGTGTCTTGTTCCATCCTCCCCCTCCAATCTGCCCCCCACCCCTCCCCGAACCTACGTGCCATGGAAGACATGGCCTGTGAATCTCAACTTATTGAAATTCATAATGCCAGGTGCTTGCTGTTACGCCAGCCTCCAGCCAGGGTTTGCATTACATTCCCAGCACATTCCAGATGTAAAAACTTCCAACTGATACATGGAATAGTCCACACGGAATCCAATACAGTAAGAACACATCGATACTTCTTATCATAAATACACAATAAGACTTAATAGGAGACATAGAGATTTCATATATTGATTATCACGGCTGTATTATTTACCAGGAATGCCATCTCTGCTGGCCATTTCCATGAATTATCAAGCACAGGTGTTATTTTGGATGCCGCTTTGCTATGTAACCTGGTGCAATGCGAGTGTGTATCCGTCACGTCAGATGTGTGTGTGACACGGCCCGATGACAGCGACACATGCATACATCATGAGCTCTACAGCTCGGTGTGGCCAGCCACTGGGGTTTCCAACTTCACGCCAACAGGCTGTTACACAACACCCAAACTAATGTAAATTAATGTTTCAGGAAAATAATACCACATTCATGCGAAAAGATATTAGGAAGATTGGAAGACTGCGTCTCAGGATTCTTATTACGGAGTCAGGACGACCACTGATGACAAAAGTACCTGAAGGTTTAGCGCAAGATATTAAGTTCCAGATAGTTTGTACTGGCAAAAATGGTAAGGAAATATGCATGTGTGGGTATACTATTGTATTGAATTCCAAGGAGAAGTGTGACTGGAGAGGGAGACAAAGGAAGCTACTGTAATCTATACACAGAACACCTCCTCGTCTTCTTCGCCTCTCTCCTAAATCCATCACCAGCCATTTCCTGAATCCACAGGTGGTTGGTTCTATACTGGCAGCAACAGAGGAGGGAGTGGGGAGGGGTTCCGAGGGGGTTTGGAAAAGGCATCAACTCTTGACACTGACATCGTGATTTGTGATTCCAGGATCTTAAAACTGTTCACCGTAGTGGACAGAGTAATCTTGTACTGGTCTGCTTAGCTTGGTATGAGCCAAGTTCTTTAGGATGCAACACCATTCTTCATCATTGTGGTCGTGATGTGTTTTACTGTTGCAGGATAATTCGCGATACCTTGGAAGCGAAACAATAAACCATGCAAGCTACAGCTGTTGTAGACGAACAAAGGGATACAAATGTATACAAAGTAGCTTTTTTTCTCTCTCTCTCTTCTTGTGCATCTGTTACAAACAGCAGAGAAACTACAATAGAAATCGCTACTCAATCGTGTCTATGCACCCTACAACATGCGGCAATGTTGGTACTACACTAGCTGTACTGCCAGTATTTCTACTCTGGATTGCGTTAACATGGCGAAACATTCTTGGTCTGCTCTTGTCAACCCGAGTTAACATACTCTATGGGCCAATGCTGAAGCGTGTATATATAAATACCCTCTCTTTGTTTGCTTTCTTGTTGGCAGGAATTCCACATTAGATCACTTACTATGAAAACTCACCATAATAGCCCATCAATAATTATCAAAATATTTCATATTACCATAGAGAATGTATACTTTCTCGATATATTCTGTTTCTCAAATTTAGATCTTTCATGAAGGGTTACCACCAAGTAATGCTAGTTTCCTGTTGATATCTAGTCCCTGTGCATCTACAAAGTTTCCAATTACATCGAGATCCTGCATACAGGGACTCCTCCAGAGTGAACTTAACAGTGACACATCATCTGGGAAGCCAGGAGTCTAACAGCTTCACCCACTGGGGTACGACTTGACGGAACAGCCCAGTGAAACCAGCTGGCCCCGAGCGCCAAGCCATATATCACCCCGGCACAGAGCGGAGCACCTCGCTAATGAGCGGAATCGATGATCCATGAAAACAGCTCACGGAGACACTTGACTGGTTGTTTAGGAGCCTGGTAGCCAGCTCTGCTATGTAGACCAGAGACCTGGACCCGCATGCCCGGCTGTGTGTGTGTTAGCGTGCAAGTGTGCGGCCGCGCATAATACCCCTACTGGTCACTTGGTCAATGTGCCAGGACTGCCATTGTTGTTAGGCCGGCATCTGCTGAACTTGGGTTTCCGCTTCACTGGGCAGCCGATGTCAGTCCGGACCAGGACCGACCGTGCACTCGACACAGGGATCTATTCAACGACATGCTTTCACCAGTTTTCAATGTGAAAATTTTCTGTCTAAAAATAAATCCTCTCCTACAGTTAGCATTCATTCTGGAAAAATTTAAGAACTGATTTGCGGATTATCTTCAATGATAACCGAGATGTAAAACACTCCAAATAAATAAACAAAAGGAAAATGGGCAGTGTTATGGAGAATAGTGAAAACTATACCTCATTCCTGAAATCCAAACAGGACAGAAACATCACCAATTTGTCTTTCATGAACAATTAACTACAACAATAACAGATTATTATAAAGGTCAGAGACAACAGAACATGCAAAATTAATAAACATGCGCTACTTCCCATGAGTTTAAATATTTTTCTCGCCTCAGAGCAGACATACCTTAAAAGACCATGTATTGGCTCATTTGAATTCCTACATGTGTAAAATTCATAGTTTTCATCAGCATACATTTTTTTCTCTCTCAAAGATACTTCATCAGTACAGGTGAACAAACAACACAGTTGTCAGTCTGTATTTATCTAGACAGCCATAACAGTGTTTGTCTATGTAACATGTTGATGCTCACCGGCTACTGACTAGCTGTAGTATAGCTAGCTGTGGAAGTGTAGTATAACTGTAGTATAGCTGTGGAAGTGTAGTATAATTGTAGTAAAGCTGTGGAACTGTAGTATAACCGTGGAAGTGTAATATAGTGAGGGACAGGTAGACCATGCCTGGTCAGTGCCATCCCTTTCTAGTCTCTAGTCTGGAAACATTGGCGCGAGTCTGGAAACATTGGAGCGAGTACCTGCACTGCTTCCAAACAGCCTGAAACAGCAATAAACTGCTGCATGCCTCTGTCAATAGGTTCTCAAGAGAGACTGATCACACCGAGCACGGCTACTAGCAGCTACACACCCATGCCGCTCCATGCCGCTCCATGCCCGCGTTAGTTAGTTCGCGAGAGATGGTACTTGCATGTCTGAACAGAGGCTTCAAAATGCTACATCTCATTTACTGCTTGATATATGACTACTTAACATTGCACGTTAGAAGTTGCAGCATCTTCTTCGGGAGAGAAGAATCAAAGTCTTTTCTCCGGCTGTATCTGGTCGAGGCAATTTGAAACATACTAGATGTAACAAAAATGTCTATCATACAAACAATATTCATTTTGGTTTTTTATTATGAACTCAAAAAAACATAAATAAAGCAATTTATATCTATCCATAAGAAAAGCATCCTCTGCTCACAGTGACTTCCTCAACTTTGTACGTTACAACCATTGTGAGTCATAGGCAATGACATTGCAATTCTTGCCACTTCCCATGTCAGCAAAACCTTTCACTATCGGATGACGTGCTTCTATTAAAAGTGGCATGGTCATTTCTGATATAGATTTCTCAGTGTAGAGCAGCAACAATTGAACACAAAAATGAGATAATTGTGTACGCTACAGGACATAGTTCACTAATAACTGAAAACATATCTTCTCTAGGTTTAATTTAGCATTTTGATTGCAAAAGAATTTAGCTTAAGCATCACCAATAGCATTAAGATTGATTGGATTGATAGAATTGTTGTTTTACGTCGCTTCGGGAATATTTCATCCACATGTGGTGGGAGATTTATTGGAACCAATCTTCATAAAATAACTGGTAGAATGATAGAATAACAGAAAACATTTAGTTTCATTAGATGTAGTTTGTGAAAAATGACATACAAAGTAACAAAGAATATGCTGAATAATAGTGTTATTACATTTCCATATCTATCTGGGGCCTAGTTTCACAAAGTCATCAATATCTCGACAATCATTATAAGTCCTATGGATTTACGATGACATACAATGATTTGATGATTGTAATAAAAAATTTGTGAATCTGGTTGCCAACCGCGGTTTACTAACGAGATTCATGTGCTTCATATGATGAATCCCAACAAATGCTCGATATGACCGACCCTAACAGATTCAAATCAGCCAACAGGACAACACTGATGTCAGCATCAAGTCGAGCACAACAATTCATTTGAATAGACGACTGTGCCTAGGACATTCTGGGCAACATATACATGTACTATCATCAGGAATGAACAGTTGTTATAGTGTCATCAGGAATGAACATGGTAGTTCAATGTCCATAGAGAGTCATCATGAATGTGACTCCAGTGCAAGTCCTTCATCTACAGTCAGAATAAATGAATTGATGCTTTTCCTCGCAGCAGGAATATTCCCCCACATATGCAATGACACCACAGTGCTAAAGGTGCACAGATATTTACTGTTATTACAAAAGTAAGCAGGCTGCAGTAAGCAGTGTCTGCACCAATCAAGGCAAACAACTAACCCGATTACGTCAACGTTGACTGGCATTCGAAAAAACAAATGAATCTGTTTTCTTTAACAGGAATAATAATCATACTTCGTCCTCTTCACTAACGGGATCAATGTCCGAGATATGCGCATTGTAACTAGAGATATTCATTGTAACGCTACTGCAGAATGACAGATTCCTATAGCTTTGATGACCTGCAATTTGCATAGTTATTTCCCATATGATATAGCCATGATCAAGCTTGTGATAGAATGTTAACTAACCACACCAGCGCTGCCATCCGTACCTGTTTGTTAACATATCGTATTTCTAGACCTTTGACTAAACATAAACCTACTCCATGTTCTTAACATTACTACTGATGTAGTCCGTGACAGAGCACTACGAACAAACAGAATCGGCACTACCATGTAATACCAGAGTTCATCAACCTGCAAGACGACCATCCACTCATATGCCAGTTCAATATCTAACCAGCTAAGGCTTGCTGGATGTACAGACCCTCGGACGACTTGCTCCCAACCCGACTCTTGCTCCTCATTGCTCCCAACCCGACTCTTGCTTCCCATTGCTCCCAATACCAGCATGATAGACATATTTGATGGACTATCATACACTACATGGATATTATCCAGCAAACTAGTACAACATAATAACAACGGCTACTATGGCCACAGGGGCTGGGAATGTTCATATAAATTCCTGTCTATATTAATTGTTCATATAAATTCCTGTCCATATTAATTGTTCATATAAATTCATGTCTATATTAATTCTACGTCCATGACATTAAAGGGGATTTGGTGTTTTGCAATTTTAATAAATTCCAATAATTTTTGGAAACAGATCTGTGTATATTGGCTGGGTAACCCTGCATCAACCACAGTTGTTATGATAAGACACAGGGGTCATGGTTTGTGTAGATGAACCTATGGTGATAATTGTGTATGTCGTCACTGTGTAGTGATGATGTATGCAGACATTTCACACCACGTTCCATGCATAAGATTCGATAGGGCACGCTTCTCCGTCCAGAAGACGCGCCATTACCTCGTGCAGGATTCAAACACATACCTTCTTGTTTTGTAGTCTGACTGGGTGATAAACCAATGTCCAAGCTAATATTTGAACACCAATATTTAAACACAAGAATTGGTATCACATGAATAGTAATTATTGATGTTCCAGTAAGAATATTTCTTTCTTTAGCCAATGTATTGATGTATAATGTATTCTCCCTCAGAAAGGATTTTTATATAAATAATAGCAATAATAGTAACAATAACAATAACAATATTAATAATAATAGTTTAGATTAATAAACATAAAAATAAAAAAGGGAAAAATATAGAGACATAAAGGAATCCATTTTCTTATGATTACTGCAATACTAAAAAAGTGTTGTTCAGATCCAGATCACCAGCAATCCATTGAAGCTTTTCAAATATCTTCAAGTTAAACATTGCAGAAAGTTAAATAAAAGTTGACATTATTGTGTAGATGCATCCAGTGTGATCAATATTGCATACGAAGACACCGATGCCACCGGCTAGCCAATTAGTCACCCTTACCAGGCTGCTCAGATAGCCGGGTTGTTGACAATGGCTTGCACAGCTGGTGTTACAGTTGGATCTATTCAATCATTCACGCTTGTATGAAGTCAAATATATGCCTAATCAACTGAAATAACAGCTTGAAAATGTTATTTACTGACTGTGACCTTACAACAATGGCCTAATGATCCTGAAACATCTTCACGCTTCTGATCATCTTGATGGCGATAGATCTACGTTGCATACGCCGGTTCACATT
Organism: Lepetodrilus pustulosus; assembly: GCA_032355345.1. NCBI lineage: Eukaryota > Metazoa > Mollusca > Gastropoda > Lepetellida > Lepetodrilidae > Lepetodrilus > Lepetodrilus pustulosus. Next base: position 3,900 of record JAULBP010111772.1, on the reverse strand, counting down.
ACATGTTCAAATTGGACTACTACGGTGTATATCGACAGTTTATTAAAACCTTGTTTCTTTTACTGCCGATGTTCATCCTGTATTGTTGTAACCAATGCATTGTCAACACAAAGATGGATCTTGTCTACATGCCAATCCAGCCAGAGCCGTGATGTCACTGGATTGAGTGAGTATCAGCATGTGACAACGCCAAGATAGATCTCATATCCCCATCCATGATCCACATAGCAGGTTGTCACTGTGATGTCATAGCTTGAGTGAGTATTGAACCTCGTCCCGTCAAAAAAGTAATGTTATAATAAAAAAAAGTTTTAAAAATGGGTCACAGTACACAGAACTCAATACTGGATGGAATTATTACTTTACGTCACAACGGGAATATTTCACCACAGGCGACAACATCATTCACATAGATTGTTGTGAAGATTACAGTCTGTTATTTATGCTTTGTATATATATTGTTTCAGCCACTATTACAATAACATACACTAGTAGCAGCTGTGTTCATGGTCATAGGATTTAACACTAATTTCCCTGACAAACATATCACTAGAACATGCAGTCTGTTCAGTTTCAATAGGACATTGACACTTTAGTAAAAAGCTATAAATAACAGCTCGGGTAGATGTCTGAAGATAAAATACCACAATTGCTGTGGGCTTTATCCCAGTACAGATTAGCCCTGTAACATGTGTAATGCATTTAGTGCATATCTTTGGGATATTGTTTGAATCGCTCGCCTTGGTATATTCCAAGTTTGAAGTTTTGGGGGTTTTTTAAAAATCAATTTGACTGATATACATCAGCAAATGACACCAGTGTAGCCAGAGGTCTTCGATAAGCTGCTTGTTGGAGGTATTCCCTGTCAGACATGTCTTTGCTCGCCGGGTGTGTCGAGCCAACATCAATGCTGTACACCTCAGTGCATAGCCTGTACACCACGGTATCGTTATATCCACTACGCATGTGATCTCGTAGCAATCTCGTATGCATGGCGATCTCTTATGCATGGCGATCCAGCATTTCTGACAGCCCTATTGTCTCATAGTGGACAGGATACCCAAAAATATCTGAGCAAAACGGTTTCGATCACATGGCTCGCTTTAGCTGCAGGACACTGGATTACAGAGGATGCACAATTAAAAAAGGATGCACAATTTCAACACTTTTACGATAATTGTTATGAACATATTTTCAAAGGTGCAGTTTCCAGCTTTCATTGATAGGATTAGTGACATGTTTGTTTCAAATTGCTACTTACATTACCATACCAGCTTCTGCGATGTAGGTAATTATCTCGTCTGCCATGTTGGCATGTTACGACATACATATCTATATCTAGAGTTCATACACGTAGATGTAAATTAGATTTGTAAATATTCAAATGTGAGAATATTTATTCAGCATTATTGATAATAATAATACTGCATAATTATTATGAATTGCATGTGTGGTGAGAGGAAATGATGTCATTAGCATTTTGTGAATTTGAAGAACAGAGTTGTCCATGCAGTGTCAACATTGACCTCAGGGCAGATAACATCCACGGCTGAAGCCGGTCACCCAAGATTGCCATCATGAGGAAAAACAAACATAATTCTAACTTTTAATGCGTGTCAGAATGGTTTAACATTGGGGGAAATAATGATAAACAAAAAGGGGTTCAGAGTTGTGCTTACTTTCCAGTTTAGTAATAAAAGATGGCGGACACCTGTTTCAACACTGGCACTTGGCGTATTGATTGTATCTCAGTTGATATCAAATGTCCCAGTAGATACCATATACCTCAGTAGATAATATACTTCAGTGGATATCATATACTACAAATAGTGAAAATCAAATATCTCAATATCTCAGTAGAGATCATATGCCATATAATACATGGTATATTATTAAAATTGGATGTCATTCACATTAAATGTAGGATGACATAATGAATTGGGCTTTTAAATTCATATTTAATTACGGGAGCCGAGAACTATTTAAGTAACATTCATGATACTAAACTTTAAAACTCTTTTACGATACTCAGACTGTGATTACATAATTTAATTAACCCTCTCCCTGCTGGATTGGGCACAATCACAACTCTTTAGGGCAGCTCCGGTTGCCTTCAGCGTGGAGAGTGGTAAATTACTGCATAGTAGGAAAAGTTATCTGTCCATCTGTAAGTGTCAGAGAAATAACCTGTTTTGTGTCATTTTAACACCAAATTGTCACATTAATGTGTCTCACAATAGAGCTGGCAAATCTGCTGACACTCAGTTCAATGTGGTATTGTGTGCCATTCAGTACAGATAACAACTCTTTCGGTTATTCTTGTCATATTTGTGAAACCATCTCTATGGATATTGACACTATGTTAATTCTGCATGTAGGCTGACAACCTTGATTGCAATAAACTCTCAGACTGTGATCCATATTTTACAAACTAGTCATGAAGCATGTTCATTATGTGCCATGATTATGCATAGGCAGATTAGTTTTACAGTTATACATTTGCATTGGTGATAAGTTCTCACACAGATATCATGGTCAATAGGGCCTCCACAGTCTATAGGGGCTATGCAGGTCTAATCTCGGGGCCTTGAGAATCAGATGGCAACAGCTTTCAGTGGTTTGTATTACATACTGCATATATTTCTAATCTGGAGAAATGCCATTGTAATGAATGAGCGAGGGAATATGGAAATTAATGTCGTTGCAGGAATCTTTCACCCATTTGCGACGAAGAATGCCATTCATTGTAAATAAATTATGATGATTTTCCGTTGAAACCAGATTAGTCTATGTCAATATTAACATCAATTTGTGTGAACAATTTCATCAATAATGACAGATAATAATCCAAAATCTTACAGATTAAAATATTCAGCACATTAAATAATCTTTGATAATATTCTGGTATATGCACAAAGACTAACAGGTGTTAAATGTTATTTCTATATCAATGAAAAAAATGAAGAATAGTAAGCAGGTTGTGTAAGGCTTTTTTTCCCTACTATTTAATCAATATTGTGCCTGTCAATGGTAGGAGAAACCACAGTAACTAAACTCTATCTATGGCTGGTGCAGGGAAACTCATGGTGAAACAGTCTTCACATCAGAGGACCTGCCCAGAGATGGTATGCAAACCTTTGTGATATACTTTACCTATTCCATCACTGTCCCTCCCCTTACACCTCTTCCCCACCCCCTACCCACCACCACCCCCACAAAAAAGCAGCATATACATCATATGTTACAATTTCAGATGAAATAGTTTGACGAAAAGGTCTGCATCAATGCTGTCCACATTTCCACTTCTTGATTATGAAGTATCACTGTACACAGAATGTGTTTGTGATGTCATATCCCTGTATTAGGACACGAGAACACAGCTCTAGTGTTAAGTGGAGGTAGCAGATGTGCACACGATACAGCCATCGCAATCCGATACACAGGATCCACGCTAGCCAACAGTTCGTTTAACATGTAATCGTTAAGTACGATAAGCATCCAGAATATGTTATTATATTTTCCTAACAGATAAATTGTCCACATGCAGGAAAAACTGACAGATTTACGACCAGCTCTGTTTATTTTAGCGCTTAATACTGTAGTAGGTTTTTATGGCCACATTGGAAAGTGTTGTCCAGCCTTGTAATGTAAGGTATATAAGATATCTGCCCTGCTGACCTTTTGCCCTAGCAGTCCCATCCCCTGCACCTACAGCCTGCTGAATGGCCTTGGGTCAGCCCAGCCTACATACCTGGACATTCGGCCCACAGCATCCTGCAGAAAGGTAAATAAATATCCTGTCACCGATCCAGGCTTCCACATCGGGTCCCCTCCTCAGACCAGCCTGCCCTGCCCAGGGCAAGAGAGGGTGCGTCCTTTCCTGACACCCCTCGCACCTCG
>JAULBP010111661.1:0-18136 GCA_032355345.1 Lepetodrilus pustulosus | reverse complement strand
TTGCTACTGTAGACATTTTAGAAAAGTAACAAATTCCGCTGACCCAGACAAATGTCCAAGCTCATGGTCATGAAATCTCATTGATCTGGTGCTTAGATTTCTTTAACCTCGGATTGGAAGCAATTCACCTCGTATGTTGACTGTCTTTGACTATATAGAGTACTAAGGTTTCTACTTCTATTTCTTTGCAATGTCTCACTTCTTGAATGATGTGTCCTCTTGGATACAATGGTCATCGGAATCATTAGAACTGATGAAGCATCGAAAGTTTAAAATCGAAAGTCATGAAATTATGACAGTATGCATTGTCTTTCATTACTTTCCTCAAATATGACAAGTACCTTGCTCAAACATGGCAAGTGTGGGCTCATGTTTATGATGCTGTATTACCTTGAGAATATAGTATTATTTACCGATACCATTGAGAATATCCTGTCATCTTGGATATTCTACTGCAGCGACGTTAAACTCCATATTCACTCATTCATTGTATATTCTAAATAAAAAGCAAGCAAAAATCCACAATGATGTATACACTGCACAGTAACTAGGATTACTCACAAACTGTGCAGTCTCATAAAATAAAAAATAAAACAAATAAAAATAATAATAAAATAAAAAAAATCAGATGTCTTTGGCCAATGAAACTCTGTTTCCAGGAAGTGTAGCTTCCCTGTTTGATATCAGTTTATCTGATCCATTTACATGTAGATGGGAACAGCAGAAATCTGTAAGCCTATTGTTCATTGCTGGTCCTTCCTAGCAAACATCTCACGCATAACACTGACTGAACTAGTTTCCCTCAAACTTAACATCAGTCATACGTGAATCCAGTAACCATTAATAATGTCTTATAGCTTATGGTAGGTCTACTTTCCTGAACCACAGAAATCAAACGAGGCGATGTTCCTGTCAGATACATGGCTATGGAGGCCGTTTCCTATCCGTTTATTTCCATCGATGGTAGAAATCGGAGATATACGAGATCGGAGATAGCCGGAACCAAAGTAGATTCAGGACACGAGGAAGCTCTGATCTTCAGATAAATGGACAGAGTTTGTGAGTGCCACTGGACTGAAAATTTCCATGAATTAGGATTTGGACATAAGTATATGGATGGGGGTGTTCCATTGGAGGTGAGGAGATCTCTGGCAGGACGAGGGCTTGGAGTCGGCTTTGGTCTTCAGATGTACATACTTGGATGACACTGGGAATAATTTGATGGCTCTGAATAATTTGATGACACTGAATAATTTGATGGCTCTGAATAATTTGATAACACTAAATACTTTGATGGCACTATGAATTCTTTGATGACACTGAATAATTTAATAATACTGTATACCTTGATGACACTAAATAATTTATTAACACTGAATGTTTTGGTGACACTGAATACTTTGATGACACTGAATACTTTGATAGCATTGAATACTTTGATGACACAATGAATACTTTGATAACACTGAATAATTTGATGACACTAAATAATTTATTAACTGAATGTTTTGATGACACTGAATACTTTGATAGCATTGAATAATTTGATGACACTATGAATACTTTGATGACACTGGATACTTTGATAACATTGAATACATTATTGATATTGTGAATAATTGAATAACACTGAATACTTTGATGACGCTGAATGATTTAATAACACTGAATATTTTAATGGCACTATGAATAGTGTCCCCTCGATATAGCGCTGTACCAGCCTTATATAATAGTGCAGGTAAATAAAAAAAAATTAAAATGGGATCCACATCTGACCCAGCCTTATATCCGAATCCGCTCTGTATCGAACAGCCTTATATCGAGGGGGCACTGTTCTTACGAACTTCTTGGGAATACAGGCCCAGGTCTACAAGATTTTGAATAAAATAATATGCTCGCACTCAATTTTAATATGGCGACTGCTAATGTAAACTTGGGAGTTGAACATACATGTATCTCGAGTTCTATGTCAAAGAAAATGTCTGTAGTGTGTGTCTTCATGTCCACTCTGTTGCATCCTCGAGACTCTTGAGTCAGTAACTACTTTTTCATATGCTACATCTCAGACGCTCAGCAGCGACGTTATACCGTCTCACTGGATGGTCCACACATTTTATTCATTCCACAATCGATTGAAGGTACTGAAATTCTTCGAGATGTTTTATAGAGGATGCAATTCCCTTTTCAGGAGCATTACTGGTGAAGAGACAGTGTTGATGTGTATTCTTAAAATGTTTAAAATTATTGACGGAACAAAGCCCGTGTATCCGAGTATAATTTCCCGAAGCTATCGTATCCACTATGAGACCATAGCGCTCTCGTAAAAGAGTCCAATCGCCATGTATAAGAGATCGCTACGAGAGTGCATATGGTTTCGAGATACGATACCCAAATGTGGAAATGCATAACCCAGGGGAGGTAACTCATCGCCTCATACATCCTTACACCCACAAAAGTACCAAGAGTTGCAATTTGCTCAATCTACGAGATCTTAAATTTTGTATTCATCATCAGGTACCTCGGTGATAACGAGTATTGACAAGGGTAAAAACATTGATATAATACTCTACATAAAATCCGCATCATTCTACATAAAGCGAGCGATTGAAAAACTGACATCAGAAATGGCAAAAACATGCCTATGATACAATGCACAGAACCTGCATCATTCCACTTAGAATGAGAGATTGAAAATGTAAACTCTGCATCATTCACCATAGACCAGCTTCATAAAACATAGAACCTGTGAGATGTGTGTATGATGTAGATTCTCAGTTTAATTAAGCTGGGATACGGTGAATGCTGTAGAATTTATATTTTCGGTCTCTCGTTAAAATAACACAGATTCTATGTAGAGTAGTCATATCAATGTTTTACTGTTTCTGATGTCAGTTTTCATTGGGGCCTCCAATCTTGGATCCGAATCTGACAAAATGGTGTCACGTGGCCCTATTCTCGAATGTGTGTGTTTAAGGAGGCACGAAGCCTACATTTATTGTGGAGTATCCATGGTCAAAGCTCTATATAACTTCCTTTCCAGTTAAAACAAAATGCTGTCCATGTGAAATATTCAAAAAATCGTGCCGCTCCATCTATATTATGCGGGGATTTTCACTTTGCCATAAACACATTAGACACAAGTACATCTGAAAATAATTTTATTTTTCTACAGTGAGTGGACTTTCACTGTCCATAGAGAGGAAATGTTTTAAAACCTAAAAAAAAAAATTTTAAATAAATATTTACAAAAAATAACAATGTCAACCACCTTTAAGATAGAAAAAAAATGTGTTTGTTTCAGTACGGTAGTCTTTTGTTCGGTGTGTTTTAAAAAACAAACATGGGTTGTATTTGTCTTAGCCAGGCAGTAAAAGTCTGACTGCCAACATTTTATTCTTATGGAGACAATGCTATCCTCATTACAGAGGTAAAAATCAATCCCTACAGAGTTCAGCTAGAAATAATTAGAGAAAGGCTATTTCATAAAACCATCAAGTACTGATTGTCGCTAAGGCCAAAAAATTATAGTTGTGTTTCCGGCAAGTTATCCTAAGAAATATTAGTATATCAGTAGTTAGCAAAAACTGTTTTATAATAGATAATATAAAAGGTATATGTGTATACTATTAGGTATTGATAGAATAAATGTTTGAATATTTTTTTGATTTTGTTTTGTTTCAGTCAACATGTAGAAACATGTATGTTATAACCACCTATTCTCATCTATGCCGAAATAATGGAAGTAATTTCAATAGAATATATTTTCCTAATGACTAATTAATATGACAAAAACCTTTTCAGTCACACATCAAATCTAGGTTGGTCCAGTTACCGAAAACACAACTAATTTTCTTTTGGCCTAAGTATCGAAATAGAAAGGTATATTTCTAGATATTGGTAACCTTGCACACACATACTGCCTGACTAGACACGCATCATCGACACTTGTCAAGGAAGACATCTTTGGCTCGCCTGTTCCGATGAAATAATAAGAAAAGAGCAATTATTTGTTTAGTTTCAGAACAATAACGCATGAAATAATTTTTCTGGAGGGTATAAAAAAAACCGGAGATCAACATTACAGCTTGGGAGGGGCTGTTTTATAGAGCACCAAAGATTTGTGGGGCCTGTTGTCTTAGAAATACACCCACTGAGCGAGAGAGAGAAGCTTCTTCTGCCTTTGCCATGCTGGAAGCGTTGCATGGGTCGGTTGCACAGGCCAATGCTTCTACAGCAGGCATCAGATCAATGAAGCAACGATATTGCACATATTCCCCCTCATGGCAGCTTAACACTTTTACAAATGAGCAATTGCACAAATTGCACGGACGCAAAAATAACAAAGGAAAAGAAGAAGAAAACAGATTTCGCAAGCCAGCTAAAGCTTATTTTGGACGTGAAATTTCTGAAGTAGCTTTCAAGGCTTGAAGAAGCTCCCCTCTCTGTCGTGTCACTGAACCCTACCCTCTCTTCTACCATGACAGGGGCTCGGCCGTAGCTAGGAGGGTCTTGTATATTAGGGGTTAAAACAAGCGGGGAAGCCCCCTCCCACAGGATATTGGCATGGCAGCCATTTTGTGACCTTATATGGAGGCGGATGAAACAGTGAGATCAAGAAGGAGATTCTGCAAATAAAAGCTTCGTCAAATCCGACGTCACCAGCCCCATGGCAAGATAAATCGGAAATAAAGCAATTGCAGAATATTTTCAATTAAACGTAACAAAGCAATTTCCATAAATAAATCTTTGCCGACCATCTCAGTAAATTCGACATTTGTATTTCTTAAACCGGGTTTCTTTCATCTGAACTTAAATGCAGTGTCTTTAAACAGCATCTGATACTTGAGAATACTGCATTAGACAAAACAAAGAAAAATTGTTTTGGATTTCTGAATAATTGTCAATTGCAATTGCCCTTTTCTGAAATGTTTAGAGACCTAGGTCTTGGGTTACGACTAAAGTATTGTCAGGCAGCGTTATCTGAATACCTGGCCTGGCCTAGGATGCATTGATGCAGACAGGGACAGTGCAAAAGCTTGTATATATGTATATGTCTATATATATAGGATAGTATTAGTTCTAGATGCTTGCAAAAATTGGACAGCAAGCAATGCAACAGACAGGACGCAATTACGGAACCCAGATACAGAAACATCTCACACATGTTATAAATGCTCTAAATACGGAGACAAAAAAAACCTTGGATATTAAGTAATACATCTAAAAAGAATATATGAAAATATCTCGGTACTTGATCTAGAAGAATATTTTTAAAAAAATAAAGATTTTAAATAAAATAAATGAGCTCTAGCAAAATTGGGAAAGGCAGATATGCAAGCAGTTGGATGTAGACAAGGTATTTAAGAGAGAGATCTAATCTGATGACGTTTGTTTCTCGGTGTCTTTTATTCTGGAATGTCGAGCAATATGTGTTTATGTGAACCAAAATGCATGATTTTTATTTATTTAATTTCTTCCACGAATCCTTTCTTCTTCTTTTTTTTTTGACCAGAGATGTTAAGGTTGCTAAGGATTCGCTGGCTTATTGACAAAGGTTAGAACCAAGATATCTGGAAAGTTATTTAACGTGAAAATGTAGTTATTCTGGAGAAGTCATTTGTGTGCAGATGAAGTCAAGGTAACCGGCGGACACCAGTCGTATCGTGTATTAGTGAGGGTGCATGAATACAAGGGAGAGAAATCATGCCAATATTTTGGAATACATCTAGGACTGATCTGGCAGAGCAAGAACAAGGTTTCTGTGAGTAACTGGTGTGTGATGGCGAAGGTGTTTTCCCAAAGTTTATGGCTGAAGCGTCCCGGTGCGTCACCCACGCGGGTTACTTATGCTTTCCCACGTGGGTCACGTCACTTATGCTGTCCAGAGTTAGGGCCTATTCGTGCTGTCCAGAGTTAGGGCCTATGGGTAATGAAATCATTGGGTGTGGCGAGAGACGCTGCTATCCTAGAAATATGAACTGGATGCGGATAATTTCATTCTGTATTAAGGTTAGTGACAAGATTCTTTACTTTAGTCTTAACAGACCTACCAACGAAATAGCTAAGATGCAACCAAAAATACACATTGGGTCTAAAATGTTCAAAGAAATCACAAATCAAAAATAAAATAAATAGATATTTAACTATCGAATAAATCCTACAGGAATGCATTTATTCCTTGATTGTAAATCGCCATGTTATAATTTTTGTACACTTATCCTTTAAATTCTTTTAAAATTGAAGACCACAGAATTCAGAATGCCTTTAATAGCTATTTCATTGATAAGCATTCTTATAATAAACACTTCCACCTCCTGTAGTGGAGACTGTATACTGAGCGAAAAAAGAAAGGCAGCCATAGAAGCTTATATATACTGAGCCTAAAAAGAAAGGCAACCAGTGTATGTAGCTAGGTTAACACTGCTCTCCCGATCCCGTTTGTGTCCGTACCCCACGTGACTCTCTGTGTTACGCATGCAAATAAGGCAATAATCACACACACTAGGTTGGTTTCAGAATATATTTGTAATTTTAGTATTTATTTCAATCTGGCGAGTGTTTGACACGTACATAGAGCTATGCAGACAGACACTAGAGAAGCTGAGATTTGATACATATAATAATAGCAGTAGTAGAGAGCCACTGAAGAGGCTAACAAGCATGGTAGCAGAACTAGTGGTAGGAAGGTAGGTAGCATCGATGAGCGAACAAACGAACTCCCGCTTGTGACCCAGGCATGGCGCGTCCGCACGTGTTTGAACGGACAGACGCACACACACGGAGCGAGTTGACGCCAGCGAGTCCAAAACCTTTATTTTTAAAAAAACCCTCCGTTACCCTACAGGCAGCAAGCAACACAGATCAAGCAGTGTGAGCACTACCGTCTTTCCAAGATACTCCTTGAAAGTGGGGTTGTTTTTTTATTATTACAGCTGTTCTGCAAAGGCGCTTTTTCAATTCAAATTAGGCTTATCCTGGGATGAACTGTTAGACAGTCCTGGGGAAAAACTAGCCCACTTCAAAGCTTACAAGCATTTGGTGAAGGAACAAGTCCTGCTGGAGTTCATACATAGGGGATAGGGGTGGTGGGGGGGTGGGGGAGGGTCCAAAATACCTTGAAGTTGAACATTTTATGTCCTTTCGTCACTGGCATTCAAAAAATAAACAAGTTCATTGTTAGTAACAATTATTCAACAAAGCGGCTCGGCGTGTTTTACACACAGGGCCCTTGTACTCAATAGGAATTCAAAACAACAGAGAAATAACAAAAAGAAAAAAGTCTACAATGTACATTATGATATGATGTGTCTCCATGGTGATGAAGAGACAAATCGCACAACATGGCTACAATGTGTGAACAACATCATTCCACACTCCATTCGCATTTGGACATATTTCGTCGAAAATTTATTCGATTAATTCACTTTCATCACTTTACTTTCGTTTGCGAATTTTGACAAGAAATAGAGAAATAGGAATTCAGTAGATGGAGAAAGCACTAAATTTAAAAAGAAATATCTGCATGAACACCTGAAATACATCAAAGTGGGACTATCGTTAAAATATTTCGACTGAGATGTTAATTTTATATTTAAAAAGTCGTTGGAGTTGGATATTACCGAACACTCAGCGCATCATGGTTACCATCGCCATGGCAACACCAAAGAGCGGGCCTCGAAAGGGTGTTGCCATGGCGATACTTGTTGACAATTACATTGAACCAATCCCATGGAAATACATACATAATAAGACTACAATGAACCGTGTCAATGTTGACACATACGGTACAAATGGTACAAATGGTACAAATACAATGATGTTGTATCCGTGGAGGTACAGAAAACTACAATGATTTCATATCAATGATGATACATACAGGTTACAATTACATTGATCTTGTATCATGGCGATACATTGGGTTACAAATACAAAATACATACAGTATCACAAATACTAGCATAATTGTTGGTACATTATATTTTGTCTATGTCACTGGATGGTTAAAAATCAACAGTGAAAATATGGCTAAAATTTTCTTACAAACATAACTTTTATACCCTTGGTAAAACAAATCATTTACAATAAAACCTAGGCGACACTTGGGTTTTCCTTTAACACCGTTTTTCCACTTGTATTCCACAATAAAACCCTTAGAGGTTGTTCTTGAAAATCTGAACATAAAACTGCACAAAACTAACATTCAGGTTTTAAAACTCTGCATTTTTAGGTTTTACGAAAGAAAAAGTAAAACAAAACGACAACTTAGGTTGGGTTTTTATTTTTTCTGTGCTAGAGCTTTAGTCCAAGGTTTTGACCGATTTGTTTTTGTTCAGCCAGTCTCTATGAGACGTGTTTATAAACAACGTAATCGGGGAACAGCAGTAGCTAACATTTCATGTTCATCATTTCTTACAGAAACAAGAGAAAAACCTTTTTAATAAAACAACAACTTTTGAAGTTGATATGTATGTAATGTCTCCCTACAAAAAAACATCACCGTGTGAACACTTTTATGAGAAATATATATACAGACTTTTATCACTTTCAGGTAATAAGGACACATGGAAAGAGTTGTGACCTTCGTCAAGGTCGTGTAATTACTTTCCTGACATCTTTGGAAAGTTCAATGGCATTTTACTTATGTATTCATAATATATGTAAAATTTGGTTTTGTTTTCATGCTAAAAAAAATAATAGATTTAAAAAGAAAAAAAAACAACAATTGAACATTCGGTAACAAGTCTAAAAATGTAATAATTACAGATACCGTAGAACATATAGCACTATTTCAATGTTATTTAACAGTCGTGCTCTAACAGTACCAAAAACATTTATGCACCTTTCAGTTGACAGGTTTCCGTAAATTGTCCGCCTGGAAAGAAAAAAATAATTTCAAAAAAAAAAAATTCACACTACTACGCATCATCGTAACGACGATATACTACCACACTATCACCAACTATACAACCATAACAATAGAGATATCGTGTCCTATCACTTGTCTGGATAGAAACGAACCAAAACTAGCAGAGACTTTGTTACGTCTTGCATCTAAATTGGATGTCGACATCTAACCTAACAGAGACCTGTCTTATGGCACACGGAGACGATCAACAGATTCAGTCAGTAGAGCTCCTAAAAAAAAAAAATATTAAAATACTGACCACACTTAAAAAGTGTGCATCAGCCTTATCCCTCAATGGTTAAAACCCCAGCACAACGCAAGTCGACATACTACAGGATATATTTGCACTTGAAGTCTACAATTGTATATGAGAGTAGTATACTGAAGCAAGGGGGTACGAGAGGGTGGGGGTCGCGTATCCACGAGTGGTGTCAGAGGTCGAGCGCATCGGTTGGGATGGGAACGAGACATCAATATAACAAAGAGCTCCCAGACCAAAAAAACAATAGGTCAAGGAAATGCACCAGAAGTAAATCCCAACCGATGCAAGGATCTGCTGCAAATGCACTGCTACAAGGCCGGACAATGGTAAAACATGAAATATAAAAGAAATGGAAAATAAAATGCATATTGAATTTCTTTTGAAATCCAAATTAAATTTATCACAGCTATGGTTGATGAAAATTGACAAATAATGGAAAGGGTGAATTTTGAACATTTTGCCTTAGTCATGGTCACCAGAATTTTGGAACGAAGCTCTCATTTTTCGAACATGATTTCGTAAAGTGTGATACAACTTTTTAAACACAATCAATGTGATATACCAAAAGTCAGAAAAACATTATTTAAATTTAAATATATTTTTAATTATGATTTCATAAATGTCCATATGAATAGATTAAAATAATTCTAACGTAGGTCTGACCAAACACCAGTAAAACAAATTGGATTGAAATAACTTTAGATAATATTCCAGTCATTGGATTATCCTTCAATAAAATAGCAAAAAGATTTGCTTCTTAACAATACATCATTTCTCAGTTGGTAATAATTGAAATAGTAACTATTGAATACTAGTGCGGTCTGTAGACAGGATGACATTTCCAGCAATGACCCCTGACCCCAGAAGACGACACCCACCCCCACTACATTGGACACAGGGCTGTATTACCAGGAGGCAGGGCTAGGCCAGGTGGGCGGAGCTAGGCAAGCCACGCCTACTCATCAAGCAAGCAATCATCAGAAATTTCCGATATCATCTTTGAAATTTCACCCAAATTTGAACTATCTATAAAAGCACTTTTCATGTTAAATATTAAATAAAATATAAATAAATAAATCTTCAAAAACAGAATGCCTTCACGCATTGATCTTATTATACAGGTTATAACATAACACGACATCGCCAAAACAAAAAAAAAGGAATATTTAAAAAAGGAAGATTTGTTTTCCTCTTCTTAAAACATGCATTTTCGTATAATCTTCCCAATGTGCAGAATGGCCCAGAATCCAAACTGAACACACGCACACACGCACAGATAGACAGTCGATCTGTCGAACTGGCTAAACATTCAGGCCAGCCAATCGGTGAACTGCCTGAACATTCAGGCCAGCCAATCGGTGAACTGGCTGAACAATATAAGTAGAGTTGATGATGCTTGAGACAATTGCCCCTTGTGGCTGATGGGGTTCCTTTTCGGGGTCCCTCCACGGGATCTCTGCTTGCCCCTACCTCCCCGACAGACTACGACGCTGGAGGCAAGACCACAGCAATATGGTAATATTTGCACAGTGGGCGCTGACATTTGCCTCGTACTGAGTCGCGGCAAACGGTCACGTGGCCATCCGTTACTTCAACATATTCTGAAAAAAATATAATAATTCTGGCAATTAGTCATCTATCAATTTTATTGCTTAACCTTAACATCGCTGCAGGAATGTTGATGAGATTAATATTTTTTCTCCAATTGACAATTCTTTTTCAATTAAAAACTGGCTTAATGTCAGTTAATACTAATTCCATTAAATAAAAAATATAATTATGAATTAATTTGTAATGAGATTCACTTGACTGTAATTTTAAAGAAAAATCGAATAAATTATTTTGTGACATCCTGTTGAATCTTGATAGACAGACAGAATGCATATTATCATTTTAGGCTTAATTTATTCTAAGTAATTCATAAATTTTGGAAAGCTAACTTGAACGCTCAATATGGATACTCAAAACAGTTTACATGTCTCTTTAACAGTTTTAATTTGAATGGAGGCAGTACGATTATAGTCAAAAAGATTTAAAATATATAATAGGTTCCCACCCTCAAGTAAATATTATTTAAAGGCACCCACCCTCAAAGAAACAAGCATTCAAAGGCAACAACGTTCAAGAAGATAAGTATTTAAAGGCACGCATTGTCAAGGAGACGTATTTAAAGGCACTCACCCTAAAGGAGAAGTATTTAAAGGCACCCACCCTCAAAGAACCAAGTATTTAAAGACACCCACCCTCAAAGAAACCAGTATTTAAAGGCACTCACCCTCAAGTAGATGCACGTACTTGCATTGCGGCCGGTCACACTGGCCGGACTTAAAATCTCGGCACACTGGGAGGGTGTCCCGCAACTGAAAGTAGGCAGTGTTACATGACGCATGACGGTATCCATGACAACACATGCTGGTATCCATAACAACATGGGGTAATCAGATTTAAGGCAAAGCTAGTAGGGGTTAAACATTTAATATTAAATTTCACTAGACAGACTTTTAACATTTTTGAGAGCCGAAACGACTTTCCAGGAAACAATAACTCCGACAGCCAATCACGACAACCGAACAACAAATATTTGTCACAATTATCATCAGAACCACTTTTACTTTCACAAAACCATGCAAAATTTAACTCCTGTATTATATTAAATTACTTCCCATTATTCAAAGTTGGTTCAAACTGATTCAACATTAATTTTCCCTATGCATTGATCTTTTGAAGAGCAAACTGTTTCTTCATTTTGCTGACATTTCTGTTTCCAATCATATGCAAACTCGATTGGCCATAATTAATATGTTTTGCTAGCTTGGGATTAACTAAATTCATTATGGATACCTGAATACTGAGCATTGCTCAATGCACTGTGATAACCTTTCAAAATAACTGATTAAAAAATGTGGTTGCTCTAAAGGGAACTCAGATTGAAACCAAGAGGATGACATGACATTAAAGTTATGCAATAAAATGATTTATAGAGAGTGATATTCCATACCCTTGTGACCTTGACCTTTCACCATATCTTTCTAAAAATTTAATAATTCAAATTGGCTGATCACATGACCTTGACCTTAGGTGAGGTTGCTAGTATTCAACTCAAAAGTCTATTTCCAATGCAATATTGCCAATTTCACGACACTCAATATAGCAGCAAATATATCATGAACATACCAGTACTTTTTCTTAACACAAGAACAACTAAAAGAAAATGTGACCTTGACACACACAAAAACGAATGGCTGAAAATGTCAGTGTGACCTTGACCTCAGAATTCCAAGTCAACTAAACTATGGCAAAGGTCACAAGATAGTACCTCAACAAATTAAATTAAAATACTAATTGTCAATGTCGATAAAACAGGTATTGTTTGGTCACAGGTCACCCAGACCACCCAATTCAATAGTTCATATTAATCAAGATACTAAGCAAACTGTACTATGATTCACTACACACACAATTAGCAAACATTTTACAATATAGTGGATACAAAGTTTCCTACAATTATGATATATCATGCAAGCTGGGTTAAAATGTTATTTACATGTCTATGCTAATAACAAATATATTAAAAATCATTAATAGAATTAATATGCATAAAATGTTTTGAAATACAAATATAGAGGATTTACAAGGAGAAAAAATTAACATCAGACAAAAGTGAGCTCAACTAGTTTGGCAATTTTCAATCATATTCTAAAACATAGGAACATTAATAGTGCAAACACATTATGATAATAATGATAGCTCGTTTTGAAGACCATCCATATTAAAGAAAATAAAAATGTGTAATTACTTGAATCACATAAAATTTCCATTAAAATAGAATTCTTTGTAGGATGTTGCTGTAGAGTATGTAAGTCTATCGGTGAGTAAATTATACACTTCACCAAATTAACCCTTTCAATGCTAGAGGCAACTGGAGATGCCCTAAAGAACAGCGCTTGTGCCTAATCCAGTAGAAATAGGGTTAAACATGGGACACTGCAGGGTTTGTATCAAACAATTAGCAGGTAATTACAACACAAGACTGACCCTTAAAAAATGTTTTTAAAAAGTAGACTAATTATGATCCAAATAAAAGTGGACTCAATGTGGTCTCAAACGAAGGGTACGAGATGTTGGGCACTGCGTGATCATACAATCTCCACTGGTCATGAAACCAGTGGAGTCAAGTGTTTACAACACCAAAAAGTAAACTAACATGCACCCACCAACTGTCAGCAATACATTCACATGTGCTGCATGCAGCCGAACAGAATATGTCTAAAAGACTAGTGCTTGTTTAGTCTAGTGCTTGCTTGGGCTAGTGCTTGTTTAGTCTACTGTTTCTTTGTTTGGTCTAGTAGATGTTTGGTCTAGTAGTTGTTTGGTCAGGTAGCTGTTCAGTTTTGTAGTTGTTTGTCTAGAAGTTCTTTGTTTGGTAATGTGGTTCTTTATTTAGTCTGATCTTTTGCTTAGTCTATTAATCTACTTTAGGCTTAGCGTAGTAGTTGTTTAGTACAGTAGTTCTTTGTTTAGTCAGCTGTTTGTTTAGCCTAGTGGTTATTTGTTTAGTTTATTAATGTTATTGTTGTTTGTTTTTGTTTTAGTGTAGTTCTTTCTTTAGAGTAGTAGTTCATTGTTGTGTATAATAGTTCTTTGTTTAGTCTATTAGTTCTGCAGCTTAGTGTAGCGATTCTTTTAGTGTAGTAGTTCTTTGTTTAGTCTATTAGTTCATTGTTGAGTAGTGTTTTGTTTAGTATAGCGACTAGCATTTCTTTGCCTAATAATTCTTTTTAAAATGACTGAGCTATTGTTGAATGTGTAAAATTGCGTTATATATGTTGATTGATATGTAAAAGAATACAAGATAATTATTAATTACCGTCATAAAATTGTACAGAGGTCAAAGGGTCAACTGTACCCTCCAATGGGAAAACACTTGACACATCGGGGGAGTTTACTAAAATAATCAAAGTATTGGCACATTTACACAACACTGTATATAGACCATCTTCATTTTCACAATAAAATGTCATCAGTCTTACTTTATAGTAAAATATGTCAACATAAATGGTATATTATTTTTAGTGTACAAGTAAAGAAATAAATAGTTTGGAAGATGGAATTCATTGTTGCATATCTTCAGAAGTTTTACGAAACTCTAAACCGGCATGGAATGCTAAAATTAAGCATTTTAAACACAAATACACTAGACAAATTTACCAGCCTAAATAAAAAAAAATAACACTAATGAAGAAGTGGACAAGGAGAAATTTTAAACAATATTAGTACATGTCAAATGAATGTTGTCGAGTGTGGCTGATGTTTAATGTAAAAGCATTAGTACACAATTTAAACCTAATAAGCTAGGTTCATTTCGGTTTTTTTGTTATGGAGAAAAGGGTTAAGTTGGAGAAAATTTCAACTATTGGAATGCAAATAAAATGATAATATTATGAACGATAGTTTCGTCGATATATGAAATTAAAATTACTGGCAATATTCTGCTTCGCATGCATCTATGTGTTTGTGGTGGATAAATTAAATGTCAGGTTCGATTCTAAAACATTTAAGTCACATCAATGTACACTCATGTTATTTTGCCATTTCACAGTCATGAATGCAGTTGTGTATTTAAATTATTCATCCTCAACAATTCAAGACATACAGATCCACTGATAGCTACTCTAAATTTCCTCGATGCATCGTAACAGAAAACTATACCTTGACATGGTAATATCAATTCTGGATAGATATATTGCTGAACGTAGATTCGGATTTTTGGACCCATCCGCAATTAACAGCAGAAATTTTGAGGTAGCTTTCAACAGGTCCTAATACCCAGAAAGTAACTTTTAGCAGGTCTGTTTACCTTGAAAATTGAAGGATGCCCGTGGTAATACTTGTAAATGCATAGTTAATTTATTGCTACTGTTATGTTATGTTAGAAGCGAGTTATTATGGAGGCCTAACTCACGTGTAACATCAGCCAGTTGTTGTGATGTCAACTGCCCTGAATATGGGAACAAACAACACGTCAGCTCAAGATAGTCACGTGGGAATGTCACGTGGGGAGGGCAAAACGAGACAGATACATATGCCAGTCAAGACTACAAGCGTCAAACTGTACACGAGGTAAGCTCTGGGTACAGGTGGATTGTGCAAGCTAGCATGTTATTGGCTGATGGAGATGTCATGTGACCAGACGGCAGCATGTTATTGGCTGCTGTAGATGTCATGTGACAGTTGATAGCGTGTCGTTGCGTGATGAAAGTCGAACGTTGGTTGGTGTTGTAAATGTGACTTAGAGAAGTTTCATGTCTGCACTAATTGGGAATAATTTTCTTTGGTTATTGCTGTGGAAACCGAAGAAAATACCTACAGATGGTATTGCAACTGATATACCTTGACCCATGGAAACAGATCTGCTGGCCTGATCCCAAGACCATGAAACCTTTTGAGTACGATTTCATGCTCAAGCTCAAATTTTATACGAGTACAAACTTTGAGCTTGAGCATGAAATTGTACTAAAAAAAGTTTACCAATCGCACTATTTTCTGAAGTTGGAACATATCATCCACGTTCAAGTCCTGCTACTGAACGAATGCTTGTTAGCATTAGTTCCGACAGAGTACCCCATTTTCAATCTAATTTGGTCGACTTTCCCAGCAGAACCTACTGGACAACGATCCGATTGGTTAAAAATTAAGATTTATCTTGTTGAAGTGATAAAACATTGCCATACCATTAACTAAACTGTCGAAGGTTTTGTCCTCATTGATTTGTGTTTGTCTGATGTGCAGATGGGCAACCAGTGTGGGGGAGGGGGGGGGGGGCATCTAAACTAAAACCATGTGGGGGGACCGCCCCCCATATTAGGTGCGTTAGTCAGCATGGTGTTATATAGCTACCTGTTTATTGGCATCAAAGTATGCAACACTAGCTGCGTTAGAGGGGATTGGAGGAGAACAAGCAGGGGCCGTAACCACAGCCTCAGCTGGAGCAACCAAGAATGGATCTGTCGAATCGTATTTGCAAAAATTTGTGCAGGAGAAGCGAACATGCAGATTTTGGCGCAAAGCACACAGGATTGTGTTTTGTTTGTGAGGTCAGCATGAAACAAAATAAAGATGAAAATTAAATGCAACAAAAAATGTGTTAGAAGTGGTGTTAATTCACCTGTCTCACACCAACCGACTGACGGCTATATTAGATTGAATAAATGGTGTCAATTTTGAAATTATTTTGAATCCAAGTTAGTGATATAACTGGATAGTTCTTTCTGCAAGATCAGAACCACCTGAGGATAACTCTTCTTCCTACTAAATCACTACCAAACCACTTTGGGCATCTATGGTTGACTTTAGCAGTAAGAAGGTTAATACATCCGAGGTCTAAACAGTTTGAAATTTGTTTTTCTCTGTATGGGACCTCTGATGAGGCAGTAACAGCCATTGCTTTGATGACTTCTAGGAGTCTTGTAAAGGGTATGGGACAAGGTGGTCATCTTAGGCCTGGATTATTTTATGTTTTGTGGGAAATTTTCCTATTCAGTACGTACATGCTGGCAATGTTCAGACCAGTCAGTGTGAGATAGATGGAGGGATACAGTACATTAATGTCACTATGTGTGTTCCACCTGTCAAAATTACTTCAATATGATCAAGCCCTATGCTTTACGAATAGATCACACCATAGTCCAGTATCCATGTTCTCGAAGTTATCGTATACGTAACATCATTACGCATTCTTCATGAAGAATTTGACTCTTTCAGGATCATCAAATTTTCCTCAACAAAGGTGCAACGATGTTGGAATGCATAAATATACGATAGCTTCGGAAACATGAACCCTGGTGTAAATGAGGCCACATGAACCCTGGTGTAAATCAGGCCATGGTCTTACTACAGTAAAGCATAGAGTATGCCTCAGTTTACGTCCCAAACTACCAGTACAAGCCTTTTGTTAAACATTCCACAGAACGATCATAGTGCTACGAGAGTTATAATGGCTATACATTAACATGAAGCTACAAATCTTGTAGCGCCACGATCCTTCTGCACAATGGGGGAGGGGGAGGGGGAGGGAGGGGCGCTAAATTTATTTTGTGATCGATTTACTGCTTTTCATTGCTGCAGGAATATTTCACCCATATGGAACAAGCATGTGAATTCTGTGGCGACTTCAGGTGAATAAATGGGTCCAAAAGAAGAGGAGTGGACGGGCCAATAACAGATGTAACACACATCACATGATCTACAAATAATAATTACTTGGTGACTTCTAGTACTAGTAGTAGTTCCACTGCAGTCTCTTGTGTTACTCAATGATGGAGAATAATAAAGAATGACCAAAAAAACAAACAACGGATCTTGAAAAGAATGTACGCAAACGACAATGGAACAAATTTTGTAATGTTTCCCCAAATGCGAATGATACTAGAGTTGTTGAGGGCCTTGTTGTTGAGAACAGTTGTAGCTACAATTGATTGTAAGTCAACATATAGGGACTAGTTACAAGTACAAGTCTGTTTGCACAATACAATATAGTTGTAGCTAGCCATATTCTCAAGTATTGCAGCAACACAAGTGTCTCATGCATGGGACTCGCACTCTAAAATTTGCCTTACAATCAATTATAACTACAGTGTCCCTTCGATATAACACCGTTCGATACACAGCGGATTCGGATATAAGGCTGGGTCAGATGTCGATCCCATTTTTATTTTTGTTATTTACCTGTACTACTAGTATTGTATAAGGCTGGTACAGTACTATAAGGCAGGGGTTTATGTCATGGACCCCAAATGCAGCGTTATAACGTGGGGAAAAAATTGTCATGTTCGTATTTTAAAGGCATACAATCACAGATATTTATGGCCGTGTTTTACTAGTTTTTAGCTACAGCTACAAAGTACATTCACTTGACATACATATAATCACGTTTGTACTTCCAAAAACCTTTCTACCGCTGTATGGTAGGC
>JAULBP010111550.1:0-18177 GCA_032355345.1 Lepetodrilus pustulosus | reverse complement strand
CTGTCTAGAATTCGAGTAACTGGAGCTCGTTATCCAGACAATTACCTAAGGTCGTTACCTAGCCGTGAACAAGTTTTATAACTCAGGGTTTGCGTAACCGGATTCAGATTGAGTTTGCAAGGGATTGACCCTCGCTCCTGTGCCACAGTGACAGTGTTGCCGTCTGGCTCAAAGAGGTGCCTTAATGATACATAGAAGCATCCAATAATGTGATGTATTATAGCATAGCATGCAGGAAGCTTCGTGCACGAAGGATATAGACAATAATGCTCATTTCACTCAGAATGATTGACATGTCATGCGGTCGATCGATGCTGCTGTTGTCTATTTCTGCAATTCGATTCTTGTTTGGCATTTGGATTCCGATCGTGTGGTTTTTAAGAATGCCTCCATTATTCCAAGGGTTAGTGATGTCAGAATCTGTGAATAACCTTAGCATAAGCACGTTGGTGTGTATCACATGCGGTCAGATCTGAATAGTGTCTCTCAAACATTATGAATGACATTTTCGCAGTTTGGTCATCTTTGTTGTCAAAAACATGTCGAAAACAATCACACTTTCAACCACGCTGAGAGAGGAAATCGACCATGATCTGTCGTTGTAAATATGTCTAAAACAAGTGAAGCTTGACAGGTATTATGCAATATTTGCTAACCGTATGTTACCCACACGACGTAATCGGATCAAATCTCATTGAATATCAATAGAGGGTAGATCTCACTGGATTTGCACTTTGCGGCAACCGATGTCATTCGTATCCCATAAATTATTAGAATGTGTTAAACCGTTCGTGTGTGGACAGATTTACGAGTATGTCTCAATCTTCCAAGTCAATTTAGTTCAGGGAAATATTCAAGTCAAAGCTGAATGTCGCTCAATTTAAATTAAATATGCACACGTTTCCAGATGCGTATTTCTAAGTACACACATTAAGCACGTTAAAGTCTGAAATTCACTTTGATGTTGGTTCTAATGATCTTGATTGAATCGTTAATTGACGTGTCGACGGTGAAAGCCACTATAGAATGCATTTCACTAACTGCAATCGGGTCATTAGTTCAAACCATTCCATTTTATGCTCTTTTCCACACGGCTGTTTAGTGCTAATGCACACTACATGTTAGGTTTAATACTTTACTCTATAAAGCAAGTGTCACAACATGCACAATCTAAGTATTACAGACAAGACAAGAAATAAACCAACTTTATGTGACTATATAGACTAGGTATAATATAATAATAGAGCATACTATCACTGATGCTTGACCAATATAATGGACAAACGAATTTCTACCTGAGGCAAGTTGTTATTTACTGATGTATCTATTCCCCGACACAAAAATCATATTTTATACTAATAAAAGTAACTCTAATTATCTTGCCTTTGGAAAATATAACTGCTAGATCGATCTCTTATACATGTATGACGCTCGTGCACTAACGATATACTTACGAGATTGCTATGGCATCGTAGTTGATATAAGGGGGCTTCGAGAAACCATACCCTGCAGTATTTAGCAAAGATTCTGAGAATATATAATAATTAGTAGCAATGAATACAACCCTATTGTATGTTTAAGAATGTTTAAGTGTGCGTTGACTCGAGGAGCACGTGTAATTGTGTTGGTTGACACGTGCGAGTGGAACACGGAGTATTATGAGAGTACATACGTAACACTAACACTAGCCGCAGCTCTGTCATTCATGGCTACCGAAGTGGTTGTCGAATATAGGTGCATGGTACGGTACGGACTTCGGCTTACGAACTGTGCACACAGCCTATGGTTTCTCACTGTCGTGTAAGAGATATACGTGCATGTCGCCGCCGTCAGCTGACTCGTAGTCGTCGCACATTTGAACAGCGTTCTGTTTGGTCATGTGATCAGATAGCAAGATGTATGTCAAGCAAACCTGAAACATGACTCACCACCATGAGTGTTAACATGTCCACCTACTGATACGTTTCTTTTTCGATAAAGACACGTCCAGTGTACGTTTGTTTAATTGGTGTCCTTATAGTAGTTCCCCAGCATATGGCATGTCTAACATAGACCGAGCTCTTGTCTACTGACAACAAGGACATTCAAAGAGCAACACGTCAAAAACATAGAACCAGTAACAAGTAAAACATAATAATAAACTAAGTTATTTCATCATAATGTTCATAGCAATATCACAGTACATTCTGCAGTCTATATATAGTTCTACATCCATGAACAGTTTGAGTTTAAATAGATAGAATGATTGATAACGGTTAGATCAATTATAAAACTAGACTGCCTTAGGGGAATAAAACACAGATTTCAAGACAGGCGCCTGTTACAAAAGCTAGTAAAAGATCGGTAATATAATTATTTTCATGTGTGCCTTATCGCCTCAAGTTGTAAAAGTATCTTCTGTTGTCTGAGTGATTTAAATTGACGTCATTGTTACTGACTGTTCAGCTTTAACTAAACCCTTTAGCAATCACGTAAAGTTATGCAACCTAACATAATACTGTTAAACCGACGTAAAACGTCATAAAGGCATGATTAGTTTGGACAGCGACAGTCCTTTGTTATGCTCTTAAGCTTGGAGTCGGACAAGGGGGCGATCTTTTACCAATGTTCGTGTTATTTTCAATATATTAAAAGCAATAATAATTTCGAAATTGAAATATATATCAGCAAAAGTAACGTTGTACCGAGTTTGTATGTGCGTGCATAGTTCACGTTGATTGTTAGGCCTTCTGTATGCAAGGCACTTAGCTAATGTTGTTCTTGTTTAAACCAAACGAAACATCTCGGCTTCTCGTTACATGTTTCTGCAAGGCATTTTCTCGGTAAACAGCTCCCTCTGACGAGCATTCTAGTTGTCTCCCCCTGAGTAGCTTCTAGAGGACGCCAGCTGCCTGTGTGGACAGTTTCTTATCGACTGGATATCCCAGGAATTAATCTTTTTTCACCCAAGTGTTTTCCTATATGAGGTCAACTTCATTTAGGGCCAAGGTTTCATAACGTTGTATTTTTCTTTCTATCTTTCATAAGATATTGCAGGAATACTTCACGATGACGTCCGACATTGTTAATGCAATTCGAATATTCATAAACACTGTCATTGAAATTTGTAAACAATGCATGTGATGTTTTTTCTAGACGAGAATGCAATCAATAATTGTGTCTGTCTGTGATGACCTTCTTCGTGGCTTTTTCATAACAAAGTTTCTCGAAATAGTTCAAGATTTCTACCATCATGGTTCCTCTTACATTGTGCAAGTACATGCATGTCTTTAACCGCAGCCCGTAGGTAGACTTGATTGATCAACCAGGCAGACATGTAACACGTTATTTCACAGCTATGTAACGTAGATGCTGCAAGTATCTACTATAGTACTATAGTATTACTAACCAACTATCAACGTTAACTCGCCCTACAATGCGCAGAAAAGCACAACGAAATAGCTGTTGAGTTTTAAATGAATGTCAGATTTCACTGGATGTCAGGTTTTCAAAATCATTTTGACTATTTTTTAAAACTAACATGCGTGTGGTGGTTGGAATTTGTACAAGATACGTAAATCCCGTCATAACATGACGTCAATATTATGATCAAGATCATGCATATTGGATCGTAGAAAATCAAATGTAGAAGACTGTATAGGTTCAAATCTAGGTTTCCTGTGAATTTATTAATTTCAACTGATAAACTTTACACTGCATAGAGATTTCATTGTAATCTAAACTCTAAGCCAGTGTTTAACTAACGCGAATGGCCAAAAAAATATAACGGTTGGTAAACACCATTTCACAGCCGCTCTGTCACGTAAAGACTTTCCTAGTGCGCTTTCTACTCTCTCGCGCTATTTGTCTTGTTTACGATGGTGAGTACACCAGCTTATCCCAGCTGGAAACTTGAGCCACTTCCGGAACCTACGCATCGTAAGATTCCACGTGACTGATCCATTCAGAGAGTTCGGGACTTCTATGAATGCAACTTACGTCATGAGAGGCTGAAGCCTGTTTTTCTTAAACGGGTTATTGCGCGTCGACGCGCATTGAGATTGCGATCATCTGCATATGCTTATAATACATGTATAACCAATTATTTCGCGCCGATGGCTCGGCTATTTACATATATTTGGAAAAGTAATACCACGTGTTTCTATCTGAAGTATTCATGTGGGTTGAGAGGAATATGCCTTGGCTCCAGTTCTAGTGTAGCTAGGCGAGGATGCGTAGATTGGTAGCTGATGTACGGGTTAAATGTTACCTCAGGTTCTGTTTACGTACGCGTGTTTAGCTGGAATGGAATGTACAAGAGCTTAGGACCCTTTGATGTACTGGGTCATCGTGACCTCATGAATGTACTTTTATGTACATAGATAACTGCTATACCTATATAAAGTTCAATCGTAGACACACATATTGTCTATATGAAAATATACATATACTATGTGTATGAAAATATACATAGAGTTAATGGTTTAGTACCATCTAAAATATCAATATCAGTTACATCGATAGCCAAACCAAAACTGGTTCCATGATTGAACAGTTACACACTGCGATAAGCCTGGTTATTTAATGCATTATGCTTGTCATAGGCTCAGTCTACAGGTCTAGAGCACGAATCTTCTAAAGAATATGTTCGAAGGAAGGAATCGTTTTAGTTAAATTCGGTATGCTCAGTGACATTTTACAGGTGGCTTTGCATTCCTCTACAAGCACTACAATGACATACCAATATATTGATTCTAAAATCAAACAAACACTAGTGTCACGAACTCCCCTCTCGACGTGACAAGTTGTGTTCTAACTCCCGACTGCTTTGTCTGGGATTCGAGTGCACTTTCCACTCACAACAGAGACTGTGAATGAGGTGGTAGATTAAAATAGGTATTCATAATCTGGTTACTACGAACTACGCACATGTGTTTGTTCATACTTGACAAGTGTTTTGTTGGATACGACATGAACTAAATATAGACTTAGGTTTGTTTATGTACATTGCATTGCTAGCAGTTACTTCAGAAAAGTAATGTTATGAATAGTAATAGGTATTTACATGACAAAGGAGGTCTATGAATTTATAAACTTACTCCTTTGTTACATGAAATCGTAAAGGCGCTATCGATGTGTTATTATTTTAATAATGTAACTACAGTGGAACCCCGCTAATTCGAAACTATTATATGGTCCTGGTCGCATCCTTCTTATTCTATCATTAGTTTACCCCTGTTAATTCGAGCCCCTCTTAATTCGAAAACCCCGTTCAAATTGAAACCGAATGAATTCCAAAACACAATTACATGTACCTTAAGATGACTTTCTGAAGAAAAGAAAAGACAATTGCAAGAATTAGTATTCAATGGCAATGTCGAAATCATCTACTAATATCTTTTTTTAAATAATTTGTAATTGAGATGTCACCGTAACGTTGAAATGTACATCATGTTGATTCTTGAACACCTATTTAATTACTAGTATGTTCATTTCAACCTAACTGACCGTACACTGCTTACGTCAAGTGACGAAGATTGATGTACATTTCAAAGTGTAATGAACACGATACTGCACACTGATAAATGCATTTCCGGTTGTCTGGACACCGTTGGACACTGACTGATGTTCCAGTCTCAAACTCTCCCTTTTCTCTCCCCAACTCCCCAATCCCAAGAATATGTGGCCCCCAATTTCTGATCCCCGGGGGCTAATCTAACATCCGCGTCCCTTCCATGCCGAACACTCGCGCCACAAATCAATCTGGACCACGAGTCTCGTCAAATCCCGTGTAAACCCTGGAATCACGAGAATCACGGCCTGACCGGCCCGGTTGTTTGCAAGTGATACCCAGCCAACTTGTATGACAGAAAAGCTGAAGAAATTAAAGAGATAATGTTTGCTTTAGTTTAAAGTATTGTCGAATCTAAGGTCTGTCTGTCAGTTGGAAGAAGTCGACTGACAGCGTCTTTTGTAGAAATGCGAGGAAAGCATGGTTTTGAAGCTGAATTTGATGATGTAAATTGTAAAATGATAGCAATGACAAACACAGTTTTCCATGATACTGTTTATCGTAAATACGCATTGACGCTGACAGTCTGACACGAAATAATTTGAACTTTAGCATATTTAGTGTTGTTACATGTATATGTATGACCTTCAGTAATAATATGCTCAGATATACATAATGATAAATGTTGTTTTATATATAATTCATGTTAGACTGCACACATGCTAACATAAAACTCAAAAAAGTACAAATGTTTTAAACAAATCAACTTCATACAATAGCATACGTTATTTATTATGTACAGTATAAACTCACGTGCACGTTTATACATACATTTTACTGAGGTTCACGACGTGATCTCATCTCTTTTAATGTAAGACAATCCGTTGTAACTAATCCTCTTTGACATATTAATTAGTGTAAAATATATGAGTAGCACATTGCCTTTAAACATGTATTTGTTTCCGTTGTCATTTCCGGCTCCGCTGGCCCATTTCTGGTCCGTCAGACTGCAGCCTATTATATATCTCCGTGTGAGTGACAGCTAGGACATTAACATGTCCCATGGGGCGGTCCTCCCTGCCCCTGGGCAATTTGAGGATTAGCATTGAGGCACGATGCATGCTATAACATATACATATTGCATGTCCATTTCACACGCATTACGCATCTCTTGTCTTTTAAAAACAATTGACGCCATTTTCTTTCTTTTTTAAATTAAATTAATTTTACTCCTTGTCTGTATTGTTAATAATTTAATTTTAATTAATTAGATTTTATAGTATCTGAAATGGTTCGGCTTATTTCTTTTCATCATACGACAATTTGATATATTATTAATAATATTGAATTCGTGTTTATTCTGACCAATGCAAGATTTATTATTATCAAGTTGCAGATAACTAAACAAAGATATCATCAGAAAAGTGCACAAAAACAAGCCGAACACATCAAAGTGAGAACTGGTTCTAGATAAACACCTGATAAAAAGTACAATTTTCAATATTGGAAACGAAAGGATGCATCCATGTCGTGTTTGAGATTGCTACGCACGTGCCACTCGAAATGTACAGCATCTGACACGTTACGCCTGCGCATGTCAGTCAAGTACCCCGAGAAGGCGAATTGTTAGACATTCCAATCCTAGCATCATTACCCCCGGGGAGCGCCCACCTCCCCGAGGACCCCACACTCGCATCTACCATCACCCTAAGTCCACCACCCCCTACTTCGATAAACATTCATAGGGAGCGTATCATACATTGCAATAACATATCGTATTTCGAATTAGCTGCTCCATATGTCAGTTTAACTCGGTTAACATGTACATCTTTTTCTTAACCCTAAATTATCTGATACCACCGTCCATTCCATTTTGATTTCATGGGTAGTTGATTCGCAGGTATATTATGACAATATTCTGTTGAGAAGACCCCCCTACTCGACATTCATTTCTCCATATGTTTATTGGTCAGTATGTCCACTCCCTGGTCAGTTACTGTCTGACCTGACAGGTCAGGTCTCAGAAGATCTCAGATATTTGCTGCGATAAATAAGCAATGGTAGATTTGCATGTTGATGCAGTCGCCATAAAAACTCTCTGGCATTCCTATTAGAGGTAGGTGGAGTCTACGTACAGGTTCTAACCCTCAGGTTCTTCCTCCCCGTATCGTATCGTATCGTATCGTATCGTATCGTATCGTATTGTTGTAAGGGTTAAAGGTGACATAGCGGGCTAACCGAAAGTAAGATTTCTCCACCAAATGCTATTCTTCTTCTATCTACATTTTAGAAGTTCATCTAGCGGTTACATACTATCGCATACATGAAAATGTATGTTCTGTCTAATTCAATTTCAAACAGAATCTTACTATCTTTTGTGAAGGAAATAGCAAATGTAATAACTACTCGTACGATAACATCTTTAATAATATTTACATTGCCCATATAATACTCCATAATCTCGTGTTGGTTGCGATGAAATATTGTTCGTGTTGTTCTAATACGAAAGGAGGGTTTATAGAGGTCATCCTATTGTTTCTTTTAATCATGTACATGTACATAAGCCTTAAACTAGTTCGTGTTGAGGTCAGACATGTTGCATGCAAGAGATTCGGTGACTATCCTGTCAACCTCTTCAACGTCAAAGTCAGACAATTTACCTGTGCGCGCCATTTACTAGCATGAAGACAAAACCCACGCAGATCCCAATCGTCCCGAATTGTTCCCCCTTGCCCAGAACCAGTTGTAGCTCAAATTGATCGTAATTCAAATTTTAGTGGCCCTCTACAAGTCTCAGTTTATTTGCATGAAACACTTATTATTTTATCACCACTCTACTTGATGTTATGGTTAACTAAAACTATTATAGCGATAAAAATGGTTCGTGCAACTTACATTTGTAGTATGGTCCCTAAAATTTGAGTTACAACCGTTTAGAGCAACATGGCTCTGTCCAGGTTCTGACATTTATGACCTGAAGTTCAGACAACCTGAACGACGGGTATTAGTCGTCTATGGGAAGAGACCATGGGAAGACGTTAACGAGTTAAGATTGAGGGCTGGTCGTACGGGTCGCACGTAACTACGACCCTTCCTGGAGAGCAACGTATGTTAATCCAACCTTTGTTGCCCCTTCCTGCTGTAAACCGTCTTGTTTTATTCCATGGTCGTAAAATACGAGCCACGAGCCTCACTTAATGCACAGGTTTATTACGATTTTTATTGGCCTTGATTTACCTATACTGACTCGAACGCAATAAACTTGAAAAACTGCAGTGGCTAAGATCAAAATTGAGCCACAACCACCTGTGTGTAAGTACTTTTGCCAACAGTAAAGAGCTTATCTGATAAACAGTAACGGAAGATTGACAATGCTAATACAAATGCTAACAGTTGTCTTTGTTGGCAAAATAGTATGCTGACAAGCATTGTGACTCAGCCTCTTTTATTGGAGGGGTTGGGGTGTTGTTTGGTTTGATTTTGACTAAATCCGTTTGTATAATGTTAGATTTCAGTGTGGTTAGTAAACGCAATGAACTTAGATCTCATTTTAGACACTAGAATGTACCTCTTCAGTGGAACGGGCAATTAAATATTATTAACATTTGAAACTTATCTCCATGTATTTTTAAATCAATATCAAATGTATGAGAGAAAGAACAAGCATGATCAATTCAAATGCAGGCGTTCCCGTTGAACAATCGTTAATGCCGAGTATATAATTTGCAATTTGAAGCAACGTTTATTTTTCTATGAGTCCGACAAAGTGCATAATCACGACACGCACACCACCACCTTTCAAATCATGACTAATGTCACCAATGCATGTCCAATGAACTCTGTAATTTAATGGGTTGTATGTTTCCCATGACCACACCCACGATAACATGACCCAAGTATATTTGGTTTCCTTATTGCGTGCAATATGCCCACCCGGCGCCTATTGTACCCGTTATGTCACGTGATATTCACGATACTTCACTCGTTATTATATTAATTTTCGAGCGACGTATTGACGTCAAACGTACCGTTGGACGCCATCTTCAACCGTCACGTGACACGCGCTATCTAAAGCAGTCTGTAAAAGCCCTTTGTAGTCATATACGCATTAGACGGCATTGAATATTTACCAAAAGACTTGGTGTCGAATGGTGCCAATAATTATTACCCGAGTGTTTACATTATGGCGACTGCATAGTGTGTATCGTAGTACGCAGTTGCTGGGCATTTACATATATATTCATTTGCTATGGTTTACCAACGTAAACATTTGACCCTTGTATTAATACATGTATATAGATTACGCGCACTTCTGATAGTAGTTCCATAAAGACCGCCAAACGCTCTTGCATAGTCATGCATGTTGTATATCTAACTAAACCTCTTGTTTATTTTCTTACACAAGGTTTCCAACTAAGAGCTCAACTTATCACTTATGCGTGCACGCATAACGATTCCCCGAAATGGCCAAATATCGCCCCGGGATCGTGTGTTGGGGGCTAGTGGCAGTACGAATATAGCTCGACATTCCGCAAAATGTTACGAAAGTGGAATAAGTTATTTCCATCCTTAGCAACTATCAAATAAATCTGTTTACGAGATTAAAACATGTTGATGTCGGCGGAAACATCGGATTGAATGAGGTTGTTTTATCTCCCACATGCAGCTTTCCCGAAGACCTACGACGGTACCGCTTTTACTGGATCGCTCGTTAATATTGCCAAGGTTGTGGCGCCAACGTTTAATCAGAACCCGATAAGATACGGAATTAAAACGAAGATAGATTGCGAAGCTGCGTCACGGTGCTCGTGCAGACTTGACCTTACGTTTATCTTAGCGATGACACCAAAACTCCGTCCAGCATAGCTTTTAAGAGAAGAGCGTAACTTACACCACGTGACCTCGACCTTCCGCTGTCAGCGTCAAGCTGTTTTTAACACAACACACGTCTTGCGAGATATATCTTTCGATTTATTTTAATCTGGCCACTTGAGATTGAAGAACTGTAATTACAGTCAAGGAAAGGAATTTCACATTTTTCTTGTCACTACATTTTTTGTATAATAGGGCCTTCCAAGTCTCGATAAAAGAATATTAAAGTGTGAATTTCTGGAATTCTTTTTTCAAGCTATAACTCCAGAGAAGTGTGAAATATCCTAATTCAGGTGAAATAAGATGTAAAAGTGGATCCATTGTTCCGCGTTATGCATCGATGAACTCGAACAGGCCCTGTCTATTGTAAAATATGCATCGTCAGCGGTTATAATGTTGGTGTTGACGTTATGGATTTTTAAGTAGAATAATTTCACAATTTGTAAAATAACAAGCATGTGTTGTAGTCGCAGCGTGATGGTTTATGAAAGTCGTTTCTCATAATTGGTCCTACATCCACAGAATCATTGTAACGCAACCCGTGACGTTATGAGAGTCGTAACGTCATATCACGTTATGAACTCAAAATTGGAGTTACGCCTCTCGTAGCGTTACGATCGCTCTGCGAACGGGTGCCAGGTGAAATGTACGTGGCGTACATGTAATAATATACCGTGTTCATACAAGGCTCAGTTTTAATAGTTCAGTTCATGCATCGCATGGTGTGTATGAATGAACGTTGTCGGATAATTTTTAGAAGTTGATTGAAAGTACAAAATACTCGATTACCTCCCCAAGGCTTATTGTGGCTTAATGTTATCGAACATATAACGAGATTTAAGCCATTGTCACGCATTCCATTACCTCTCAATGTCCGGGACACTGGCTTATACATGTACTTGACATGCATTGAGATAGTAAAATGGTGCGTTTTGTATAATGGCCTCTATAGTCATGTTTGCTGAAGGGAAAATACCTGTGATTGGCAGGCAATACTACATATTGATGACTCATTCCATTTCACTTCCGGGTTGACGTGCAATTTGTCCGTCATTTGTCAGTATTGATTTCTGCGAAATTGACAAGTTTGCATTTCATGTCTGTGGACTTGATAACTTACTCTAGTCTCTGATAAAGTACACGTTACACATTATGCAAAAGTGTGTATTAATAACACTAGTATTGCCTAACTATTGCACATCCAGTAATATCATTCTAGTATTCATAGATCCATTAATAATAAAATATTATAATTTATAACACAAATGTGCATTTAAATGTAATAATGCAATGATATAAATATATGCAGGTATGTAGACAGACAGACACATGTTTTATTAACGTCTTATTATTAAAAATTACTAAACATAGTTATGTATGTGATATCGTATACAAATCATATTGCATTTTCTGTGCGACCTGTGCTCGCAGGTTTGCTGAAATTTTCATCCCTACGGATATTGCGGGTTTCCTCCTGTCTTAAACCAACCTCGGGAATGGCCCATGTACAAGCCTTGATATAAGTTAAAGTATCTTGAAAGCGGCTCTAAACCGCCTTTTTTAAAATTTAATTATTAATCAATTTATTTTTAAGTTGGTATTGTTAGAATTATGCTGATTTACGTCATTGTCTATTCCAGGCTTCTCTGATGGACCAGGATCTCTCTCTGATGAAGCAGCTCCTGACACTGAACGAGACTATCGAGGACCTCAAGTGGCAGCGGAAGTACTACTACAGTAAAGGATCTCTGCAGAACAGTTCCTGTGACATGGAAGGCAGCGATTGGTCGGTTTCAGAAACCGAGATGTACGAATCGGACAGTGACGCTCTAACTAAATACCCATCCCCGTCCAATCTTTCTCTGGAAGGGGATTCGAACACGGACAATGGTTTCCCTCCCAGATGTACGTCATCAAGGCAACAGATGAACCGGAACAAGATGTGCTCTAATAACAAACATTACGAAACGTGCATGAAACTGGAATCGTCCCTCAACAGCAGTTCGTTTATATGCCACGGTGAGCAGAACTCATTCGATTCGGGAATTCACGAGCCCTCCTGTGATGTGCAAATTAAAGTATGAATCTATACACGTTATTGAAAGAAGATGGAATTTAAAAAAAAATCAACTGCCAGAAAAGAAATGCAATCCCGCCACCGAACTGACTACTCGCACCCGGAACACTTCGGGTGGCGGTACTTATATATACTCCGAAAACTTGCCCTTGACCAACCACGCCCGACTTCCACCGAATATTGCCGAATGTGTGACGTGTGACCTAGCGTCGAATCAGGCAACCGGAGCGCCGTTGACAAATACTCTTATACTGGAGATGTGTGATGATAGCCTGACTGCCGTATGATTAATTTATTTGACAAACCATATTGTATAGGATGTGTGCACATTAGAAACGTAGGGTCTGATTAGCTTAGACCTAAACGAAGGCAAACACACAACAGTTGCCTAATCCATCGCCATTGATATTCTCCAAGAACAACTTTCTTTCTTTATTATGCAATGCTTTAAGTATCGTGCAATCTCGCAAATATTTTATACCATTCCTTATTGTCTAGCATTAGCTCACTTAGATATAGTTGATATACTATTAAATCGTATACATCTCCGTAATAATGCATTGCCATATCGTTCGAATCTTCGTAAATGGGTGAAAGATTCCCGCAGCGACGTTTAAACTCCATAATCACTCAATCATATCGTCAAATTAGGAAAAGATAAATGTATGCGAATAACGAAAACTTCTCCAAGTTGAATCCATCGAATATCAACATTGACGTTATCATTAGACGTTAAGTGCATATAGCAATGTATAGACGACAAGTGAGTGGGACTGACGTATATAATGATACGCTTCAATCAGCCATGCGTACATAATGCTTCTTCGCTGTTGCCATCACATAATTATTCCACTCAGCTTTTGATAAATTTCATTTATATGTAAAATATTTAATGAGCGACACATGATACTGTCAATATTTAATAGTAAAAATATACATAGTATTTGCAAGGTTACCTAATCAGTAGAGTTCGTGTAGAGTGCATCCATAAATCATACAGAAAATATATGTATTTGACAATGCAAAGAACTAGTGTAAAGTGTCATTGCTGATTGACAAGGACGTGTAAATATCAGATCAATTTCGACGACCCTGCAGTATTGAGTCTATTGTATGACATGTGTCAATCACGACATACACTTGCATGAAGCTAGTCATTCCTGCTTGATGACGTTGGCGTTTTGTGTGTGTTAAAACCCATAATTGTACAAATCCTGTTTTTCCTTGTTGAGTATACTTTCATTGACATGTACATGCAATTGTTACTGCCAGTGAATAAAATATAATTGTGAATGAATTTATTTGTGTAAATTTGTTTATGTTTTGGTAATACAAGAATGCATACAAGAAGCAGAGAGACTATAAGAATCCATCATAGGAAGTCATGTGGGATTGAAAAAGTACACCCAAGGTGGTGGACATTTCTACCAGTGCCGTTGCTATGTGGAACAGCAGTTGCTAGAGTCACATTGGCGTATCACATGGGCTAGCTCTATCCCGTTATGTGAGAAAATATTATGCTCTTAGTGCAAAAGGGTGACACTATTTGAGTTGAAATCGAAAAAGGATGACAATCTTCCACCAATTGCATTGTATGAAATTAATTACTTGGCTGGTGTCAAATATAGTTTAATATGGAAGCTATACTACGGTAATGCAATGTTGTTCGTCATTAATTCCAACACAGTTAAATTTCTCCAAAGATTGAATCATACGGAAACGTCCATGTTACAACAATGCGCGGCCATCAGTGTTTCTTATAATATTGTCTAAAAACAGCATTACAAAGGAAGGTCGCGCCTACTACAATGCATTGGCATACATGATATCCGACAAAACAAATATATAAAGTCTTGGAAATATACAGAGAGGTATTTATGCACTTGCTTTTGCGGAATACCCTTAAACACACATATAACGAAATAATACTAACAACTAGTATTATTTAATACAACTCCATTCATATAACATGAATACTCAAACTGTATTTACATCAAGTTATATTTACACATAACAAAATATATAATATTGCCACATTACGTCATACGACAAGAAAAATGAAGGATATCAGGACAAATAATATCTATATGCTACTATATATGGCATGTAAAGTGATCTCGCATTTCGATTAGTAAATGTTCCTGTTATACTGGCACGCATTACCGGAAGTTCCAGGACCACTCGTCTGGCCTCAGTTTCACGAAACGGTCGGACTGTAGTCCATGCTTTTACTATAGCAGGAAATGACGTATCCTTCGATTTACACCCGGACTACAGTACGACCCTTTCGTGAAACGTAGGCCCGATAGAACACTAGACAGGAACCAGTTACAGACACAGATCCGTGGTGCGTTCAAGATATAATACATATGAATACTCATGCATATGTATTGCTACAGAAGCCGTTCAGCCAGCACATGTAGCAATACGTATTCTTTTCAATACGGGTCTGGAGCCCGTAGTGTTTTGTATGAAAACCCAAGCCATGAAGCGAATGCACTGAACGTATTCGCAGACTGGTTTCCGTGTTCATATTTCCTAGAACCCGTTCAGCCAAGACAAGTAGCGTATTGTATTGTGTATTCAAATATATTGGATCTTGAACGAACCCCTGTTCTAATGTGTTCTGTAACCTATATTGCAGTGTTCACGTTTTGGCAGATTTTTCCAGCTTTCAAAGGGCAGTTGTTGGCATAGGTCTACCAATCAGATAATTTTTGAATATGTATAAACTCATTCCATTGGTCATTTCCACATACCGTTAATTGAATGCAATACTGAGCATCCGGGTTCCTGATCCTTCCAGTACGGGCGTTGCTCAGGATTTCTCGCAAACAGGCCCCAAAATTATGAAACTTTTCTGAGCATGAAATCGTTCTCAAAAGGTTTCGTAAGCTCGGGGCCAGGAAAGGGTAATCTATAATGTTGTAACAGAGAAGAAATAGTAGCCTAAAGATAATATGTTCATTAATACCCAATGAGTTACGTCACTTGGTAAAATACAGGTGCATTAGTTTCGTACTTCAAAGGTATCTCTATATATATTATCCCGTAGGCTAAGATTGGAAGACCAGCCAGAAGCACCTGCGAACGATTTTATGTGTTTTGCTGAAGTCAAGGTTACTGTTCTGGAAAATGCTACATAACATGCACTCATAATGATATGGAATGCGAAACATTTTACAGCCATGGCCCATTAGATCTAGCCTCGGAACACAGGCCATGATGCCAACACCAATGTGACGGAGTGTAAGTGTTGTCATAATGGCCGTTGTTTCGAGGATGGTTAGATCAGGCATTTACCGGTATTCAACTAAGCGTTAATCACCATATTGTGTGTGTGTGTGTGTGTGTGTGTGTGTGTGTGTGTGTGTGTGTGTGTGTGTGTGTGTCATATGTATCATATCTAACTAATTCACTCACTCCTGCACTCACACATTCACTCACTCACTCACTTTAAAGGCATACAATCACAGATATTTATGGCCGTTTTTGATTAGTTCTTAGCTACAACTACAAAGTACATTCACTTGACATACATATAATCATGTTTGTACTTCCAAAAATATTCCTATCGCTGTACGGTAGGCAAAATTCAATTTCAACAACCTGAACAATCTTAGTTCTTCGTCCTTCTTTATGTTAACGCAAGGGGACACAACTCTCATATATCATGAATACATCAAAGACAATATAATTATTAGTCAGGACTAATAAAATATGAAATTTATTAATAATATCAAGTGTTGGGGACTTAGTATACCAGTAAATAACAACAACTTTAGGGTGTACAAATCAAACGTAAATAGACTCAGACAGAAATTTGTTTGGCCATTATCTAGGCCAATCAACCGTGATAGTATACCTTTAAGACCACTTTATTGACTGATTATGGCATATACAAAGCCCAAATTTGTTCCCACGTGGTTGGGTGGAAGTCAGCATCTGGTGTGATCCACACGGGCTTGGGAAATTTACGTACAATTATAATTATCTGCATTCCACCCTGTGGTATTCATGCTTATTCATCATGCAATACCTATCGAAGTTCATGAAGCGTTTGAGGTTGCAGTTGACGTTGTCGTAGTCGCCGACAAATTTCTTTTCTGTGATGCTCAATTTTGTTCAAATCTAGCGATTTAGACGAGTATGACAGCACATTGATGTTCTGGTTCAATAGAAAATCCATGTTCATACGTGCATTATGGGGCCTGGCATTATCCTGCTGGAAAATGTCCTGAACGCCAATAACTGGAAGACGGTGACGTTGGAGAATTTCGTATCGGTAGGTATAGCGATAAGCTTTCCTTTTACGTGCTCCAGATGTGTTATACGGGCGTATAATATGGTAGCCGATATCTTGATACTACCAAGTTATGCAACTTCGGGCAAAACGTTTGATTCTACGCCTGTATACACGCGTTCTTACACCTTTTCTGTGTAACAGAAAACGTCACTTGTCGCTGAGTCAAAACCGTCTTCAATTTCTCAGATTTCAATTTTGAAGGTTGACACACTATCGTACACATAAATTAAGTTTAAAGTCAGTGTTGGATTTCATGCTCGTATTCCGTACTGACGAAGTCGGTTGCGTATTGTCAGCGCAGACACTCTTTGTAGACTAGTTACATTACAAGCAGTTGCTGTTGGCTTTGCAGTCCGACAACGTAGGTGGAATACCCGGATGTACCTATCCTTAGCTACAGTAGTGAAATTGTGCTTTAGTGGACATTATAATGCAGGACATCAATGAGAACATGCTAACGACACGGCATCCGATCTCGAGATCTCACTGGCCCCCATATTATCAACTGCCGAACCGTTTACCGCGACAATTAAAATGCAGCCATTGTTGTTTTCTTAGCCTAATAGCTCTGCCGGATTATACAAGGTGAATTAGTAGTGAATAACAGTTCCGGTCCTCGTTAGTGATGCCGGTGTACGGAATAGAGAGATGCTGGTTTATTCAAATGTTAACTAATGATAAATGCACTGTCGCTGGCCGGTAAACACAGATTGCCGGACTACACAGATGCTGATTTATACAGAGTACACTGTATGTGGAAGATGTTGACTCCTCTTTGGAATTTGATAAAGGTTCCAGCACAAATTCCTACCAAATGAGAATGTTGTTAGTACGTTTGAATTCTTTGCAAGACAAACTAGTTAGATAATGAATAGAAGTAAATAAATTAGAGGAAGCATGATTATTGAGTGAAACTGGAGGGAAATGTCCTAAGGGGAAATGCCCTAGAATTGATCTCGCTGGTGGTGTAATTTAATTTTAACTCTTGCTCAATCAACTTTGTTATATAACTTAGAAGTTAGAGCTTAAACAAATGCAGTGATCGAAATAGAGGCGGTCCTGGGGGTCATTTGAAAATCTGCAATGATTATGATAAAGATATCTGTGTGACCCCACTGAAAATTTCAGATTTTACCGCCATTAACATTTATGGAAAATGATCCCCTGCTTAATTTATTTGAATTTCAAACAATGAAATGTATAGACCTAGTGATGATTGCAATATGTATCATGAATATCGGGTGCCAAATACGAATAGTAGTTATTTATGAATATTACTATTAAGAATTCAAATCAGTTATAGTACAATTTAAAATATTTAAATAATTAAAAACAGTAAATTGACCCTTTTCTAACCAGGGGCCGTATTCTCGAAACTTCTTAACTTGCGAACTTCTTAGTGAGAATAGATCTCTTCACAAATTAACATAA